>CAJNOP010000462.1:49432-74888 GCA_905250075.1 Rotaria sp. Silwood1
CCACACCCACACCCCACACCCACACCCACACCCCACCCCACACCCACACCCACACCCTCCAAGTGAATTCCAACTTAATTCCAGGTTGATTTCAACTTGATTTCAACATGATTTTCAACTTGATTTTAAGTTAGATTTTAGGTGGTCATAATTGAATTTGAAATTCATAGAAAGGAACGTTATAATACAATAATCGACATTTTTTAATAAAATTTGTCGAATTCGACAAATTTGGATTTCAATTTTGTCGAATCGACAAATTTTTTTTCGACAAATTTTATCGACAAATTTGCGATCGACATTTTTTGTATTCGACAAATTTGATGTTTCCCAGAATAATATACTAAGATACATTTCGGAGGCATACACATGCAAGAAAACAGTTTTCTAGTGTTGATACTTGAAAAGATATTATAAGAAACATATGAGACGATATCCGTTTAGTTAGGTTTCATGGATTTTTTCAATACTATAAAGTAGTACGAAAGTTTCACGAAACTTCATAATATTTCTTCAACCAGTTTATCCAAAAAAACGAGAAAATGAAGGAAAAGAATATTGCATGATTTTGGCGTAGAGCATTGCCAAGGTGTTGTATTCCTTCATCACCAATTTCATTGAAGTTAAGATTCAGTGCAGTCAGTGTCTTTCGAATATGCTAAATGGGAAAACGTATAGTACAATAAACGCATAATAAGACTTGATTCTGTTGCAGACTGTTTCCAAACAGTTCTGCTCCTTGATTGCCGATTTTACTGCGGCAAATGTCCAATATGCTAAGTATCTGTGTGAAATATTAGATCAGAAACAAAATGAGAACTACACCTAGGACGATATCACCTGATCTTGTCGTAGAACATCTGCAATGTGCTTTGCTCCTACAGTACCCATATTATTTACATATATGGTTAGCGTGGTAAGTACCTCTATGAAGCATTAAATTAGTGGTAAAACTAGAACTACGTAAAGGATTATGTTACTTAATTTTGTCGTAGAACTACACCAAGGTGTTGCATCCCTTCTTCACTGATCTGATTGCACCAGAGAACTATTGTTGTGAGTGTCTATGTGAATAAATAAGTGAGTGATAGAACGAGAGAAAACTGCAAGAATGCATTACCTAATTTTCTCGCAGAGTATCAGCAATATAGTGTATTCCTGAGACACCGATACAATTACTTCCAATATTCAATATGGTAAGAGTCTATATGAGATTATTAGTGAGTGATGCAATGTGCTATGCTCCTTGTTCGCAGATGTAATTCAGATCGAGTTTCAATGTGGTAAGTGTCTATGAAACAAGGAAAGTAGATTATTGAATACAATTAATGAAATGAGAGAAAGTACCTTGTTTTGTCGTAGGGCATCAATAATTTAATCTACACTTTGATGGTGAATTCCGTTGAGATAAAGATTGAACTCAATCAGTCACTGCAGTTGAAAGTAGATCAATGCGAGATGAAAAAGAAAAAAAGTAAAAATATTACTTGGTTGTATTGTAGAGCATTTGCGAAAAATAGAGCGTTTTCGTCCTTGATTTGTTTGTATTTCACGCTTATTTTTTTGAAACCCTAACATACAATAAAACATTGGATAATGAATGATTGACTGCAGAATATGATAGTTGAATATTTAAAAGTTAAAACTTGTTGTAGGAAAAAAATAGAATTTGGTGTATTGAAAAATATTTCATTTACTTTTTTTCCTGAAAGTACTCTGAGAGATTGTTTTTTTTTTATGATTGCTGTTAATAAACGTAATATATAATAACCGATGTTCATGTTTTTCTTGAAGACTATTGATTCTATCTAGTTATCCAGTGCAACAGAGGTCTGTTTCGTTGTTTTTTGTTTTCTAAAATGTTGATCATCCACTATTTTGGGAGAGAGTTTTGAACTTTTGCTTGGAAAAAGTCATGAAAGGTTGATGTTCTTGTTTAAATTATATATAATTTTGTGTAATGGACGATCAGTGCTTCTTTGTTTAATTTTTAATATTATTACAGCAATGATTTTTAAAATCTAACTCATTGGATATGTTCTATATCTATAGTTTCTTAATATTTTTCTAGAAAAAAGTGAAGAGTTTTGTAGATGCATGTCATTTGCTCGCATCTTCTCGTGAATCGCTGAAATTCACTGTATGATTGGGGCCTATTCCTTGAAATGAGAAGAGTTGAATATTTACAATCAGACTTTCGATCTACATCTTTTGATGTCATGCTGTGTAGTAAGCAAAAGACAACAGCAATATATGACATATTGTCATATGAATAATGTTTCAAAGAACATTTAATAAAAAAGAATGTTACTTAATATCGAGTATAGATCTTGAGGATGTCATTGAAACGTCTACAAACACTTTGCATCGGGCATAAAAGTGTGAAAATGTTAAGATGATCAAGTATACGATAGACTAATTCCATCGATAATGTGTGAAGAGGGTGCTTAAAAGTACTTTGTGCAGAAATGCGTGTTCATAATGTAGAATATGTGATTTATATTTTGCCTACTGGGAAATGAATGTATATTTGTCTGGCTTTATATATTACATTTGATTGTAAAATTTCTTTTCCAGTGGTCGTGTTTCATGTTTGTAAAACAAGGCTTATGCACACATTAAAATGCAAGTATGTGCATGCATGAATCCATATGGCAACACATGCATCTCAATATGTTGTAGATTATATTATTGTTTCGATAATTGGTAAGGAAATCATCTCATATGGTCGAAAAAGAGATACCATGAAGGAACTTAGAACGTAGGAAACAATAAAACTGAAAGAAGGGTGTGGATGAGTGTGTGGCTATTGATGTTCTATTTCTCATTCACAAACATACCCACACCTTTCGAGGATATTTACCAACATTTTTAATTTTGATCGATGTTGAGAAATATTCTCGCACAAGAGACTTGCATATTTCATTGACTCAAACATCTCCAAAAGATGCATGAGAAAATCTTATGATTACTAATGTTCCTTTGATTGTTGTTTAATCATATAGAGGTTACTAATCAAATAGATTTAACTAATCAATCAGCAGACAATAACTTTAATCATGGTACACTCAACTCTTTCATTTCACATGAAGATTGTAGATACATTGAAAGTCTTCGTGTAGATTCATAGAATGATTCGGTGTGCTATACCTTTAAACGTCATCTGTTTTTTGATAATGATTGGCAGATAAAAACAATGTACAGTAGACTGGAATGACAAATAATTATTAAATGGGAAAAGTATGTATTGTACTTGTAATTCAGTATATACAGCTGTTATTTGGACCTTCAAAGATATACTTGGTAAGATGCTCATTACGGTCTGACCGAAGTGCAAAATTCTATCCTTATGCTGCAACATGCCTTTTACATAGTGTCTTATCACAAAAAATTTCTCAGACGCACTTTGACTCGTTTATAATTTGAAAATGAATCTTGTTACTGAAGCAATATTGATCAATGGTATCCTATATTTTGATAGATATTAAATAGTAGTTCAATAGTAGATAGATTCATAATAAAACCGAAAGGCAATACCAATCATGAAAATTAAAGTTTATTGAAACTATTGATAGACATGAATTCAAACAATAAATAAAAATGTGATCGATGGATATAATTGAGAAAAACGTTAGAATAATTAAGTAAATGAATATGAGAGAAAATATTCTAGATGAATCAATTATTACTTGGAACAGCTGAGAAAACCATATATTCCTACAACAAATAATAACAAAAAACAATCAGAAAATACTTATTGTAAACAAAAAAAACACATTTACAATGAGAAACAGAGCAGCGAGTGATATTGCCTTCATTTTAACATCGAGATCCATTGGAACTACAACCGATAGATATACGAAGAGAATTTTTTAATTTTTATCAATAAATTTACTTTTAAGTAAATATGCATCGGCACTTGTAAATGATTCTTTCAAAAGACCACGATATTTTTTTTGAATAAATCCAACTTCTGTAGTTCCATCTGTACCAATTAACTTTTAATAGAATACAGTTCGTAGAAAATGTGAACTAAAATTTTAAAATTATGACTTACTATATATTTATTTTCACAACGACAACTCAATGGTCCATCACACAATGCTAAGGGACCACGTACAGTGAGAACATGATTATCATTGTTATCTTTTATGGCAAAAATAGATCGACAACAACTTTTCCTTAATAATAAATACTTAATGAAATCAGTCTCATTTTTTGTTTATTGAAAATTAATCTTACTGTTGCGATACATAACCAATGAATGTTCCAGGCGGTGATTCGACCATCACTTCTTGACTACAACATTTGGCATTAGCACACCAACAACATCCTGAGCAACATTTGAATTCACGTTTCATAATAATAACATCCTAATTATGTCCGAGAAAATATTCTTATAAAAATCTTTTTAATGAATTCTGTTCACCTGATTATTATTGTCCATGATACGCAATGTAAAACGTCGTCTTGTTGTACAACAGAAACGTTGCCAAAATGATGAAGCTTTTCAAAGGTAAAACAAAACACTATTAAATTCCTATTAACTTACTTTCTAAAGCTTGTAATATTCGTACATTATTATCACTATAAATATCAAATTTAGCTTCAGATGCGATACCAAATATAACTTGAATAATAGTTTACAAATGAAAGAAATTTCAAATTAAATGAATTATTTTAATTGATTTACTTTCACTCATAGAAGGGAGTTGTTTAATATATAATGAATCAATCGTTTTTAAACAATTTAATCCTGTTGCACTATTGAGTGTTGTAGGTAATAATGGTGCTATTTGGTCGTTATTTGATGTATTCATCTTCTCGTCAGCTTCGTTTACATTCATTTCTATGAACTTTTTACACTAAAACTGAAATTATTTTGAATTAATGAAATATTCTATCTAAAAGAAAAAAAAAACTTTCGATGACCGAAAATGTTGAATTGTAATCTTTCGTTTTCTCTTATTGAAAACTATACACTTTTAATCAAATTTTTATTATTTTTTCAACTGATTTTAATCAAAAATTTCATTGACTACCTGAATTAATCTGAATTATTACAATCAATTGAAATTTAATGAAAGAAATGATTATTACTAGGGTGCAGGTGTAGACACGGGTATTCTGAAGTAGAAAAAATTTGGGGAGATGCACGATTTTCTTGGAAAAATCTGCATAGAAAATATGAATATTGATACTGATGAGAAGAAGATGCCATATCTACATCATTTACTTAGACAGAAAATTCGAAATAAGTTGTGAAAACTTAAAATTTTTTTTTGTAACTTGTTCTGTGTGTATTCTGCGTTTACTTGTTTTTTGTTTCATAAGAAGCAAATACGTTAATACCCAAATAAAACGCATGTCATGTACATACAATTTTTTATATAATGCATACGAACTAGAAAAAGAAATTATCAAATAATAAATTATGACTGTCTCAAGGTAAATGAAAAAATAACTCGCCTAGTTTGTTTCTACTTTGACAAATCGCTCATAGTAACTCTCAACAGAGTTTATTTTAAGCTTTATAGTTATCTAAGTAATTTTATTTAAAACAAGAACTTTTGACGACGAAAATAACTACGAGTCTTTACAGAATAGGATTTCTTAAAAATTTAAACAAACGATTTCTTTTTTCGTCTCTTTTAATATACAAATAGAATCCTGTTTGAATTCAACAATTCTCTACAAAATGAAACAACTTTCAGCTTTTTAAGACAATGTTTGGCCAAAATACATCCGTATTATGGAAGGAACAAAGATGACTTCTAAATATGAACTAGGAGAAAAATTATCTTTAAAGTCTGTCGAAAGCTTTTATATTCGGGTCAAAAACCATTTTCGACAACTGAAATATGACTTCTTTTATAGAGAATTGTTTGTTATATCATTCTGTGCAAAAAAAGATTCTTCTTCCAAATAAAATTCTCTAAGCAAATTACTAGTTATTTGGATTCTTATTAGTATTTTTGGGAGCAAGAAAAACATGAAAACAAACCTTGATGAATTATATTAGGAGCCACTTTATGTCTTCTTTTACCCTGAGTTATTCTTTAGTATATAGAGAACAGAAACAACATAAGAAATATTGAAAAAAGAATGGTACAAGAATGGATGCGTGAATCATGGTGACTATAAAACTATTTGTATTATAAGTAATTTACTTTTAATAAGAAAAATCGTTAAAACAAGAGAAAAAAAAAATATTACTAAAGATAGGCAAAAATATGCTGTGCAGAAGAAGAAGAAGAACGACTAAGAAACGTCGCTATAACAACAGAAAAATGCATTAGCCACAGAACGAAAGAAAAAAAAAGTTCTTTCTATTTTCTCTTCGATGATGTTGATGTCAAGATGACTTACATCTCTTTCAGTAATTATTCATTATTAATAATTGCCAATGATGTTGAATATCAGTTATTCTGTTTGTTATTTTATTTATCTAATAATTTAATTGATATGGGATAGAGCTTGTGTTAATAAGCGAGTAACCTTTATTTTTCATTCTTTTTTTTTTCATATTTTTAAAAGACTCATTTATATTTCTATATTCAGTAAGTATTTATTAAAATCACTTTGTTTTATAATAGCATTTGAGTTCTTTCCTGTTTCTGTTTTGAATTCTAGCATTGAAATATCAGATTTGAATGGATAACATACAAACATAGTCAACATCTTTTTTTTATTATTTTTACCAGATTATGAAAGATGAAGATTTGAAACAATTTACAAGTTATTTACAATGTTACTACGTCATTCATCATTTACTTTATATTTAAAAAACATGAATAAAAAAACTCTGAATATTTACAATCAGAAAGAGAACACTAAAACTCATAGCAAAATAAACATGAAATGTGCAATAGTATCAATAAAGTCAAATTTTCTAAAAGAAATTTTGATCAAAGTAGAATCAATTTTCAGAAAATATTTATCAATATTTGAAAATATTTTAGTCAATAAACAACGACGGAGCATGATATTTCTTGTAAATATTTTCAAATTATCGGATTTTATCAGATTCAATTAAACATTACGATTTCTTAGGGTGTGGGTCCTGATGTGCGATGTGAGCTTGAAGATACCGTTCATTCACATCGACATGCCATATTCAAATTAATGAATTTTCTGAAAAATTGCCGATTGAATCCTTGAAAAGTGAGTTTGACAACAGCTGCAAACAAACATCATACGATCTAATTGAACTGCGTCATTACAAATATGTTCATTTTATAATCAGTTTCTTCACCGAATCCAGTTGAATTCGAAAGGAATATTACACAATTTCTATATTTGTGTATTTCGAATAGAACGTCGATGAAAAAGAAAGAGATAAGCCGTGATCGACAGTCAACCACAATTTTATGTTAAGTGTCTGAAGCATTACATTTGATCTAACAAGTCCAAGATCGTTTATTAGATCAACACTAGTCAAAATTTTTGCCTATTGAAGTCTGTCAAAAAAAGAGATTTCAGTTTTCTAAACTGTTACAAGGTCAAGAAAATGTTGTTTTTTCAAGGTTGAATCCACAACAATATCTTGTTTGTCAGATTCCTCAGAAATAAACAAGCATTTTCTAGGTGAAATTGTTTATCTATCAAATAATTCAATTTTGATTCTATGTTTCATTTTCCTTTTCTTTCTCTGAAACAATCGTTCCATACGAAAATGACTTATTTATGAACAAAAAATTATGAGCTACATTTTCCGATTGAAATTCTAGAACAACATAATCATAAAAGGCGTCGATCTCACGACTATATTCAGTTCTATTTTTGTTCGATGACAACTCATTGTTTAAATCTGAATCAGAAGAACATTGGAGAAAAGTAACAACAAGAAGTCACTTATTCATCTAATTGACTTTGGAAGTGTCCACACAACGAATTGTTTTGAAAGAAAACATGTTATCAGGGTGTGGGTGGTAGATACATAGTTCACCACGCCGGCAAAGCTCAGTTCTGTTAGTACCAATTGAAAAATTCTCGCTAGAGGTCTCGATCTTCAATTATGATCAGATCGTATCTGACTATTATGTTGAATCTTAAAATATTTCCATGCATTTTTCATTCCTTTCCAGTGGGCGATTAAAAACTAAAGATCATACTACAATAAATCTTCACTGTTATCTGATTACAGCATGTGTACTCGAACAGAGCATTATTCGATGACAGAACTATGTCGTCAGCAGTTTCTTTTTATATAAACTATACTGGAGTGTGGGTGTGGGTGTGGACGCGAGAGGTATATAAACACCCACACCCATCCTTATGAGCTTATAGGTGGAATTTTTTATAAGAAAGGTGATTATGCCAAAGCAATTAAAATGTACGATAAAAGTATAGAAATTCGTCTATGTAAACAATCAGAGCCACATCGAGATGTCGAATCAATTATATCCTTGAGGAATTGTCTAAAAAAATGCATGAAATGAGTGAAATATTGACTATTGAATGAAGTTTGTTGTTATTTATATATCATAAAGATTATCCAGAAGTAATATTTGATTGTGATTCGTCGAGTGAGGAAGAATCAATGGTACAATCTCATCAACAATCTAATTATTACATGGCAGAAGAAACAGAAAGTGATGAAGATGAAATGTAATTTCAAAGTCTTTTCAATTATAGTCATAGAGTTCGATTGTATATCGAAACAAACAGTCAACTAAAATTATTGACTATATCTCTCTTTCTGCACTGTTTTATTTAGTTCTTGTAAAATTAACTACATTAAATAATTTCCCTTTCGGATGCGAATGTTTTTTTTGTTTACCAATTGTACTTAATCTTGTTTCTTTTTTTTTCCGTCACTCGATCTCAAGCAAATATCGACACTCACTTATTATTGCTTATTCGAGGGTGTGAATGTGGGTGTCGGTATGTGGCTGTTCCTCTTTTTATCACTCATTCTCAAATCCACACCCACCACACATCCACTATTTGGATGATGTTCTTCTTGCCAATAATTTAACTTTTTCCTTCACAACTTCATTATTAATGACATAGATGTAAGTAAATTTCTCAAGTTTATGTTAGACTGGAATGACATCGAATCCAGCACGAGGAAAATAAATGTTAATGTTGCCTGCTTTTTCATCTGACCGACGAAGTACGATTTCATAATCATCTGCTGCAACGAATGTTCCTTCGACTGGTGTAACTTGTAGCCGTTGGCCTACATGCCATTCACTCTTTTTGTTTTCTATGTACTTTGTCTCGATTGGTTCGACAAGTATAGCTACATCGAATGCTTCTTCCGAAGTTATCTCTTTGCTTGTGCCATGACCCAACGCAGCAATGTGCTCGAACCACGATACTAATTTAGGTTGAGACAGCCCTGGTAAGAGATCTTTCGTTTCATTTTCCAAATTGTTTTTTATCACTCAGATTATGTGATAGGCTGTAATGTCGAGTGAAGATGGTGATGAATCTCCTAGTAGAAACTCACGGTCATCATCCAGCATACTGATGAGCCACGCAAGATGTGCGTTGAAACGAGTGCTGGAGAATCGGGTCGAAGCCGATCGAGTGTTCGCAAAATGAGATGTGCATCACAATATACATCAGCATCCACCTGAAGTACTGGTACACGCTGATAACCACCTGTTAGAGCCTCAAGGTAAGATCGTGGAGGTATCCGATCAATGATCACAGAACGCCAGTTCAACTTCTTCAAACCCATTGCCATTCGTACTTTTTCGGCGAAGGGTAGTTGTGGATAGTGATACAGAATCAATTCTTCGGACATATTTTTAACACTGTCTACTACAAAAAAATGTCAGGAAGCAAATACATAAAGACGGTGAGTTTATTATATACACAACAGCAACTAAGATAAGAAAAAAACATATTACTGTTACAAATGATAAAAGCACAGAAAGAAAGCAGTATGTGCTCGTATAATACTGATAAAAATACAGAACAAAACTAGCGTATAGAGAACAATCGTGAACGGAATCTGGAAGGGAGAACGTAGTCGTCGCTATTTTATTCACCATTATTTTCACTCACACCCACCCTATGAATTTGGACGTCTATTCGATGATAAGGCTTTTAACGTTTCGCTAGTATTGGAAAAGAAATTGGATATACTCTTTGCTTTCTTCATTGAAGAAGCCATTTTTCGTTCATGTTCTATTTTAATTTTTTCAAATTCATCAAGAATATGTTGGCATACTTTTGGATGAAAACCTGATTTAGTTGCTGCTGTTTTAGCAGCTGATGAGATTCCTTCATCATCATCTACTTGTAATTGTTCATTGTCTTGTGTTGATAATGCTGAATCGAATAATTTTCTTGAAATACGCCGTCCTTCATTTCTATAAGTTTCTATTGCCTTTCTCACACTAGCATAAGTTCCTCGACTAAGCCACGTGAGTGATGACATTGTACCTACTGCAGGTTTCATACCAATATTGACAGTCGCTATTAATGTTCCGGCAGCACCACCTAATGCACCATGTCGTTGATAACCGGCACGTGGTTGCCTTACAATGCCCGTCATTCCATCTTTCCAGCCATTCCATAAGGCTAGACCAGCTGCCTTGGCACCCGATTTGAAATCGGTGACTCTTGGTCGTGGATGTGCCTTCGCATCACTACAACGAATTTAAATATTATTTTTTCTGCATATATGATGATTATTAACAAGGATATTACCTGTATGGATCATAAATAAAAGTAAAACGATCGAGTGCATCGCTTAGTTCACCATATAATGACAGATATCCAATCGTTAAATGACCAATACCTAGGCCAACATTTTTTGTAACACTTCCAACACCTTCTAATGTTCCTATAGCTGCATTGTCATTATTAGCAGCACGTTTTAAATCCGCAGCAGTATCAATGAACATACTTGAAAAAGCTTCTTGTGAATGTTTAATAAGACCATGAGTAAGGAAATGCATTCGATGATCATGCATAAATTGCCAATTTCGTACGACATGAGGACGAAGTTCTGATTCTTCTAGAGCGCCTGCTGCTACGAGTACTTGAGCAACGGGACGTGATATTTGTATATTATATTTATCTGAACGATAACAAGCAGCAAATGTTGGTTCTAAATCGCTATACATTCGTGTTAAAGGTAAATTAGAATGAAATGCATGCACTGCTGCTGCACATCCATCTTCTTTCAAGATACCATCACGAATACGTTCTGCAGCAGCACGTGTTGTTGGTTTATGAACAAAATGAAAAGCTTCAACCAATCGATCAACAGTAATCGATTTGCCGGGTAGTGGACGTGGACCAGCCCCACTCTTTTCAATCACTCTACCCCAAAAAAATTGATCACCAAAAAAATGGTACAATAATTGTTGGTTTTCCAGCACGTAAACCAGCTGCTGTTGTACCTGCTCCACCATGATGACATACAGCTGATACTATAAAAAAAATACGATATTAATAATACAGCTAATAACAAATAAAAAAAAATTCTACTTACCATATTGAAAAAGCCAATCATGTGGTACATTGCCAATTTTGAATATATTAGAAGGTAGATGATCTGTATCTGAAGCAAGACCAGATAATAGAGCTCGATATATAGTTCGATCAAGAGCATCAATAACAATTCTCAAAATACGACGAGAATCATGACCAGTGATAGAACCAAAACCAATATAAATTGGTGGTGGTAATTGACGATCTATCTGATGGAGATCATTGTTAATTCCAAGAAATTCTAATAGATCTTTTGGTGGATTAGTATAAGCAGTACCAAGATTAAGAAAGAAAAAGCCAGAAACATCAATATGTGATCCCCAATCCTTAGGTTTTGCAACAAGTGATGGTGACCAACAATAAGAATGTGGTACACATTCATCAATTAATACATTTATTGCTTGTCCTGTATTCAATTCTCTCAGACCTAATGTTTTCTTACGAAAATTATTCACAACATCACGCACACCCGTCCAAGTCTTGAAAATAAAATGATCAAGAAATTTTTCATAAAAAAAACTATTTGTTTCTTTCATTGACTTACTAGCATTTCAATGACATCATACGAATACAAATTAATCTTGTCTTTTGGTCCAATTGAACTATTAATATTTGATAGTGGATGTGGAAAGACAGTTGTTGGTGACCAAGGCATAGTAAACATAATATGTAAAGGAATTTGTAATTTTTCTGCACAATGAATATGACCAAATGATGGTGGATTTGCAATGATTGCTTCAGCTATAAATGATAAGTTTGTTTCATCATCATCGGCTATACATGCTTGCCATGTTGATGCAAGAATATCGGCAACAGACTGACGTTTTCGTCCTACATCACCTTCAATAATACTACTCATTGAAGGAATAATTCCAGAATTTTTTACCATAAATGACATTAAATCAGCTGGATCACCAGCTAATGGATAAAATTCTAGACCATTACCACGAACAAAGGATCGAAATGTTTCATGTGTTGCTAATCGTACACGATGACCAGCTGCATGAAGTCTTTGACCAAGACTAAAAAACAAATATAAAATCAAATTTATGCAAAGTAAAAAACGGATTTATTGAACTCACGCAATAAATGGTTGAACATCACCTCTTGTACCAACTATAAGTATGACAATAGATACACGAGGTACAAGAAGATCATCATTGACTTCGTTTAGTTGATTTTCATTTATAATCGATTGAGAAAAATGTTTTAATGGTGTTGATGTAACTATTGATGTTCGCTTGGGATTAAATGTAACATTAATACGTCCATCACCATCATCAACACTAGCTCTATAATCAAGAATATTATTTGATGTTTCATCTGAATTTTTATATTCATCAAGGGGTCTTTCATCTATAATGACTTGTCCTGTAGCACAAACAACCTGACCATGAATAACAAGACAAGCATGAAGAAAAAGATTTGTATTGGTACAACAAATAACTAAGATATTATGATGTTTGGTTTCATTATGTAATAACTTTGAAGATAATTCAATTGGATCCTTCAATAATACTAATAAACCTGAAAATATTTGCGCACTGTTAAGCCATATAATAGCATTGATATTAGATTGTTTATCATGTTTATCCAATGATTCGAAATTAAGATAGACTCGTTGTTCACATTGTTCACTTGTTAATGTCCAATCAAAATGTTTTCGATACCACCATTTACAAGACCGTTTATCATGTTTAATCGTATCGATAATATGTGGCAATTCAATAGGCGACCAATATTGATCTATATTGTTATTATTTGCAGTCGTAACGATAGTTTTTTCATCAGTTTTATCATTTGATTGTTGACAATAACATTTCCAATCATTATTAAAATCGATGTATGTCAAATCTTTAAGATTTGTTACCATGATTTGCTAATCTTTGAAGAAAAAAAAATTAGATTACGATGATGATGATGACAACACTCGTATGTCTCTCCTCTGATTAGCACTGAAAAAAGACGTTATTTCTTTTTTTTCTTATTCTTCACATTATGCACTGAGTAATACTCTATGCGTCATTAACATCATCGCTGGGCGTTTTTTTTTCTGCTTGACAGCGGTCCATTTTTTTCTTTTCAGGTTATATTTAGCTAGAAATCTGGATAGGAAAATAAAACGAAATCTTTAATATTTCCACTGTAAAATAATATGAGTCGATGTCTCGCAACGAGTACCTTCTATCGCACTTCTTTTTTCTATGTCTCGTATCTTTGGCGTTCTTTACCAGTTGTTATAGGCAATCAATGGAGAACACAAAATATATGATACATAGAGAAAAAGTGCGACAGAAGGTGCTTGTTGTAACATATTGGCACATTTTATTTTAATGTGTAGTTGTTTTAACTATTCTAATGTTGAAAGTATGACATTAATGATAAAGAATGATTCAAAAGTCTTGGTCGAATTTAGAAAAATTCTCTTTTCTCCTTTGTGATGAATAAGGAAAAGCCCAAAATTGGTTAATCAAACTTACAGAAGATTCTATTTTCGTATGATCTAATAGATAAATGCTTAAAATATTCCTCGAAAAAAGAAAGTATATCAAGAGATGCAGCATGAAACAGTCTACAATCTACAATGGAAAGCTTATTTATATATGTATCTTTAGTGTTCAAAATAGACTGATTTCTAAGTGAGTGAATCCTGATGT
This sequence comes from Rotaria sp. Silwood1, assembly GCA_905250075.1. Classification (NCBI taxonomy): domain Eukaryota; kingdom Metazoa; phylum Rotifera; class Eurotatoria; order Philodinida; family Philodinidae; genus Rotaria; species Rotaria sp. Silwood1. The sequence goes on from CAJNOP010000462.1 coordinate 63,547, forward strand.
TGCGAAGAAGTAATTTTTTTTTTATACACAACGAACTCTCTTTTCATCCACTATCAAGGAACGCTTTAAAAGTTTATGTATTAGCTCATACGAAAAAAGAATCTTCTGTAAGTTTGATTGACCAATTTTGGGCTTTTCCTTATTCATCACAAAGAAGAAAAGAGAATTTTTCTAAGTTTTTTGGAAATAGAATCGACCAACCCTATGAAAATTCTCTGAAACATCTTATAAAACTCCGCACCTCCCTTATATTCTAATACAATCAGAATTGTATTGCAAAAGAGCCTTTATTGAAATGGATCATTGCTTGAGTAATCATCTTTTGAAAAAGTAATTAGATATTCTGATAGCACCGAAAATTCTCTACAATGTAAAGTATTTTTTTTATACTACTGCCTTTTTCATCTGAATATAGTTTCAAGAAAATGAACATAACTTTGATCGACAAGCATGAAAAATTGCTATTTTCTCGTCATTTTCTTCAAACTATTATTCCTAAAGGAATTAGTTTTTTCAATAGAACTACAGTACATAGTTTGCTACTGGATTGCATGGTGAATTGAGTCATCATGCAAACACAACTTGGATAGGCTAATATCTCAAAGATGCGACTTTGACTTCAAGAAAAAAATGAACCTTATCAAATTTGTAAAGTCTAGTACAAGAACCTACAACAACAGAATATCTACTTATTGTTTCAAACGGTAATTATCCAATCCATGATCCGTCCAAAAGGACTAATTGAAAATACAACCAGAAATCATCTAGTTGAGAATCTAACTATGAGAGTGTCTTCATTCCACTTGATCAATTTTTCAGGATTAAGATAGAATAAGATGCAGAGCAAGAGTTTCCTTTTTTTCTTTATAAATATTCTTTTTATTCTTCAATGCGTGATTAAGACGACGAACTTTTCTGACTTACAGGTCACGTGCAAAACATGCGAGTCACAAAAGTATTTAGTCGTCGTCAGCGGCACAGAACAGAAAGAAAAGTGCGTTTTAAAAAAGATGAATTCTCCTTCTCTCGCTCTCTTAGTCATTATTTACGTCTCAAATAGAAATATGATTCATTTTATCAACCTGAATGGAATTATACAAAGTGTTGTGTTCGGGTGCTGCATACTGATTCATACTGATACTTTCAAACATGAGAACAATATATTTCTCTATTTGAAAAGAACTTTTAATGTGTGATTATTTTCAAATCTGAATTTTTTCAATAAACGAATCTTTTTCTCACATCAACAAATAACCGTAATGGTCACGACTAGAAAATATTTATTCTTATGGAAAATTTGTGATGTTTGCGTTTCAAATTGTTGATAGATTCGGCAAGAATTCTCGATAGATATGCTGTTTCTTCTTGACAAAATATAGGCTCATTTCCACCCACACCCAACTGAAAGGATATGATCGCGTTAAATATGTTGATCAACGATCATAAGATATATGTGCGAATCAGATGTGGGTATGAGGTGTAGTTGTTAGTAACGAAAAGAATTGTTTACATCTATGCCCACATCTATCCTGTATCGTTTGAAACAGAGGAGGTGGCGACGGTTCAGTTCGGCTGAGAGACCCACCCTGCTCCTCTATTCTGATCTATTTACACGCTTTTCAAATTTTTTGAATTCACAGCTATGCTTACAAGCTTAAGTACTGCAAGTGCTCAAAGTTTCCTTCCATTTGCAGAAAATCGATATCAATATGGTACTTTTGCAACAAAATTGCCCCATTATAGAATGTTCGACCGAACTTTGGATCCGTCCATCCTAATAGTATCTGAATCATGATTATATCATATCTAAATCGCTTCGTAAATTAATTTCACACATTCAGTTTGTCACGTTAAATCTGAAATAAGCAAATTTGAAACTCAAACGAAAGAAAAGAAACTGACAACTTTACAGTTATCAATAGTTAACTTTTTTTTATAACAAGCATGCCATCGACAGAAATGTAAACTTTTATCGCAAAGACTAATACCAACAAACAAAAACACATAGTTTTGAACAGTCCATCACGTTCTATCTCACTATATAGTTATACATGAACTTTTGCTTTAAGGGGGAACCCCCCCTCAGAAAGTCGATTTTTCTTAAAAAACTCGATTTTTGAAAAAACACATATTCTAGTAGCCCTGAGTGTCCTCTTTCAGAATATGTATAAATTATATAAGAATGGAACGTATTTTGCCAAATTCTGGGCGTCTATTGGAAGTCATAGTGGAAAATCGACTGTTGTGTTGATTTTTTTTCCTTAGTTACCGGTAATTAATATCGTTCCATCTTCTTTATCAGAAGTATAAAACCATCGACGTATCAAGTAATCATGTTCTACCTGTTGCAGTCAGAGAAGGAAGCTTCAAAATTAGGTTATTTTTCGAAAAGGTGGCGCTACAGTAAACTTGGATTTAGAAATTAGCTTAATTTTTTCTTGAAAGCATCATCAACTGCAAGACCTTTTTACACACTTTCCAATGATATATAATATGCTCCAACTTTCTACACAGGAACATCATCAACTACTTCGCAATGTTGTTATTCGTTTTTCTCAGCTTCACTTTTTTATCGTTTACTGATCACTGCGGAACATTTTCCCAGTCCACTGTTTGACGTACGCTGCTGATATTTTTTTTATTCAAAAGATGAGACTTCTTTCTAGAAATTGTGGGAACAGATTTCTAAAATATATCTCCGTTGTTCAGATATTAGAAAATTTTTGAAAGAGATCAAAGCAGTTTTTTCGATTTTCGATTTAAAATGATCACTACTATTGAACAAAGATGAATTTCAAAAAACTGTCCCCACAATTTCTAGATAAAAGATTTTTCTTCATTTTGAAACAAATTTCAACATTTTCCATGCTATCGCGCCTCGGGAAAATGTTCCGTGCCAAAAGCCCCATTTTCATGAGTAAATTAAGTATAACTCCTCAATTATCAAAAATGATTGGTTCAAATTTTTATCAGATGCTAGTTACATTAACTTTTCTATTTCCTGAAATTTTCATCGAAATCTCTTGAACCGTTTAGAAGATAGGTTTCTGAGGGGGGGTTCCCCCTTAATAGTGCTTTTTCGGCGCCTTAGAAATATATATGAATAAATCTCAAAACTTCCATACCGTTCAATTCCTCATTTGAAAAGGGAGCTCATATACGTACATTTAAATATGGTGGAATAATTCTAAGGCTCTATCTCCTTAGCTACTCAACATTATTTGAATTCGAGAGCTTCATTCCTATAAACTGAAATTCTTCAAACGAAAGTTAACTGCCATAGTAGGAAAACAACACCAAACAATGTTATTGCCACTACTTAAGGACAGTAAAATCTCATCTACACTTATTATCCAGAAGGATGGTATCACTGTACTGTGTCGTCGCTTTTGTGCTTCAAACTAAAGCATAATGTTGCTTATATATACGTTGAAAAATATGTAATGCCTTGCGTATTCAACTGTATCGCGAAAAAATAATGAGAATAATTTCAATGCATATCTTGTTTTTTTTGCGATTGAAAATTTTGGTCATTGTTTTGCTTGTTCTCTTATTCGTCCTTCATACAGCTTTACGATACTTATACAACAAAAAAGATATGCATCACAATGTACGCAAAATAATCATGAGAATATCATCAAAGCATACGTTGTTTCTTTTTTTGGTTGCAAATTTTAGGCTACATTAAAGTTGCCGGTAAAATAAATGAAATAATCAATAAAACAATGAATAATCTGTAAATTGAATAAACGATCAATTATCACAATAATTAGCTTTTTGATAAATCAAAAAAATCAGTAGATTAAATTAAATAGTAAATATAAAAATAGAAATGTATTGTAGTATGAGTCTAATAGATGATATACATATTACTAAAGAAATGATGAAAGAAACTAAAGTGCTTCAATTATTCAATGCTACAGCTCTATTCTAATCAGCGCCAATAGTATTAATAAAGAAATGGAATATGAATAATAAGCGAAAACCAATTAGTATTAGATTTCTTTTGCTATTTTGATAATGATGCACTCACAGGGCTGGTTCGAGTCAGCAAATATTGGGGGGTTGTCACGATTTTTTCGGGGGTTGTTTCGAATTTTTGTAATGCAAATAAAACTTTTTTCTAACAGTACTCAAGAAAAAAATTTCATTTTCGCTGGAGAAAAACGAAAATTTTCGATTATTGGGGAATTGTCACAACGCCCTATCGGGCCAGCCCTGTGCACTCAAATAAAATGATGGTTTAACATTCATATATGGAATATGAAAACTTGATTTCATTTAGTTAAAAATCATTCGATTCATTTTGAGTTTATTTCTAAATCGACTTTTCAAATTTTTACATTTTATCAATGCTTTTGTTTTTGTAGATTGTAGACTACAAAGATTAAACAATACGAAATCATCAGTTATATGAAAAGATGTCGTGTATTTTTACAATAGAGATTGTGTCAATAAGTTTTATTTAAACTATAAATAGATTTGATCAAACAAAGCCAGTATTATTCAATAACTTTATTTATACTTCTATGCTTTCAAATTTCAAATTAAACAAAATCTACTTTAGTCTTTTAAAAATACACAAGAAAAGAAAATTATTCTTTTTCTTTCTCAAGAATCTGTTTTGAGATGCATAAAACGAATTCATTCAAAGAAAAGAAATGAATTCATCTACAATATTGCCATGTGATGTTAATGAATGTAAAACATTTTCGTCTATTTCCTCTAATTATTGTGAACAACAGAATAATTCTATTAATAATTTAGAAAAAAATATTGGAAATTCATCGATATTAAAGAGTTTAAATGAACTTAATCATCGAATAAACAATATTTCAATTAATGAATTAAGATTTCTTAAAAATGTTGAAAAATGGCGTTGCGAATCTCATCAAATAATTGATCAGTTTTGTAAAGAATTATCTGATAAATATATCAATCGAACCAAAACAGAATTCGATCATCTTCGAACTCTAACAGCTTTAATGATTAATAATTATGATAAAACTGAAAAGAATCTTGATTTGATTAAACAAACAATTGTACTAATTGAACAAAATCTTGATCAACTTAAATATATTCAATATCAATTTCATTCATTAGAAATCGATAAATCGATTATTTCTCTTCCATCTCCAATGAAACATATTCAAATTCCTTCATTTTCACAATCTAATCATTTATCTTTCAAAAAAGAAATTGATACATTTTTTGGTTCATCTTCATCAAATAAGTCTTGTTTTTCTTCAATGGAAACTGTCTCTTATCAATATTCTCTATCTCCACAAAATTGTTTCTATCCTAATTTAATATTACCTAAGGAAATGATCGAGTTTTCATCTGATAATTGGTTTACATTAGCTACTAATCAAATGCATATATTAGCTATTGGAAAAGTAAATTTATGTTTATTCAATCAACATTTCAATATTGTTCACCAAAAATCATTTCAACAACCAGGAATAAAAGATATTTGTTGGTCAGAAACTCTTGACAAATTTATTTTTATTTCTTCGAAAGAAATATTTACTCTTGACGAAAAAACAATGGTTCTTAGTCCATATAACATATATTTTAATACTGATAGTACTTGGGAACGTGGTACATGTTCTGAATCAACTTTATTTTTATCAACATTTGGACAAAATCCATTTATCGCTGAATTTAATTTTTATCCATCTATTCATTTTCAGAGACGATATCAATCAGAAATAATATCTGATGAAAATGATATGATTAATGATATTAAATATAGTGATAACAATCTTGGAATAATTATCGAAAATGGATTAACCAATCAAAGTCATTTGGAAATTCGTTCAATAAAATCTTTCGAGTGTATGTGGATGATTGTACTTGGGCAAGGATGGGGATATAGATGTTCTTTATTCAATCATCGATATTGGATAGTAGCTGATAGATATAACCATCGATGCATTTATATACTCAATGATGGAACACTTCTTAAAATCGAGAATTATTCTTCAAAACCATTGAATGTTGTTTCTTGGGGTAAACATCAACTTGTTGTACGAACTATGCAAACTCTCAATATCCATGAATGTGAATAAATTTCTTTCATCAATTATCGACAGATTAATTATAACAATCACCAGTGTTTTTTTTCGTTTTTCTTTTTTAGAGAATCAGTGTCAGATGACCTTGCGTAGCATAAGGGTGGGATGTCAGTGGAGGTGTTTGTGGGGCATGATTGTGTGTCAGTGGACAGATTAGATCCACAACCATACTCGCAGATAGAAATCGAAATGAAACATAATAATAGGAATATTGTCACTATATGGTACACTGACTGCAACATCTTTTTATTTTTATTTTTCATCGTCTTTATTTCAAGCAATTGAGATATCTTAAGTAATAGTGTGTGTCTCATACAATATTTGTTTTATAAATTCGTACAGGATGGAATAAATAAGTGTGTTTGAAGACGAAAGAAAAAAAACCAAAAAGCATTTTTTTTTCTTTTTTGTCCTTCGACCATGGCAACATGTTGAAATTTCTATTTTCTTGAGAATATGCATGCTTTAATTCCTTCTCGACAGAACGATACATTTAAGTAAACGCTATTTTTTTTTCTTTAAAATGTTATTTCATACACAATCAAAATCAATAAATAGTTAAGAAACTCTACATCATTGTTATTATTAAAGATTGTACCGGATTCATTTGAAAGAGTTTTGTTTAAAATGAACAATATTTATCAAGGTTTGAATCTAATTGTTCATTAGAGCAATACTCTTAATGGTATATGATTTAGATTTCATGTAAAAATGGATTTGTAATGATGCCATGTATAATGAGTAGATCCTGTAGTATTCCATTAATTGAAACATCATAAGTCATAATATTTCAACAGCAACTTTTGGTAGCTAGCGTATATTTCCCAATTTAATAGTCATCCTCTTATACCTAAAATGCAAAGATTTCTATTAAAATTATTTGTATAAATAAATTCAAATGAAATAGTTCACTAATTACTTGTTTGATCTTTGTTCTTGAGCATTGAGAAAACATACTTCCAAGCAAAATAGTTCATTAGATAGAGATTATGCATGTGTTTGTTCCAGATGCGATGATCAGCTAGTGTTTTGCGGGTGTGAATGTCGAACACAATAGACAAAGCAACACCCACACCCTTCAGATTCATCTCTCCAAAAACAAATACATATCCACTATATGTATTGATATTGAATGTAAGATGTATTAAAGAAATTGCAAACGTTATAAGTCTTCAAGTTTTACGAAGAGTTTTCAAATAATAATGTTTACCTTCTCAATTATCTTAATGACAATATTTCTTGTAGATATTTCTATCTCTAATTCTATGCTATGTAGTTATTTATTGAAACAAAATAGAAGCAAATCGAATTGTTTGATGATAATTCGACATGAATCAAATTTATAAAAAAAGCAAAGAGTCATTTTGAAATTTCATTTTGAAGCTTTATTCTTGCAAACTTGACAAATATTCATTAAACACTTTGGAATAATATTACAATTGTAGTCATCTGGCAAAACTGCAATTGATCTAACTGTGTATACAACCACATCACAATTATCAGAACAATAACATGAATTTTGTATTTGTCTTATCTTTTTAAATAACGTTTAGAAATACACACCAATCTAAGGTTAAGAAAAGATGAATCATATGTAATGTTTCTCGAGTTTTATCATAGAATTTTCGTCAACATTCGTTTGACAAATGACAGATCAATGAGCTCTGTTCATATGGAATTAGAAGGCATTCAACATACAGGGTGTCTCATAAGTTGTGGCAGATTTTTTTAAATCTAATTTTTGATGATAATGAATACAAATTAAACTCAAACTTATACATATGACACGGCTTAGCATGTACTTTTATTTCATATATTTTATTTGGATTAGATCATTGAATATACAAGAAAATAAACAAATTCAATGAACATACCCTCCATTGACAAATATCAAAAGTCTGCATTTTTTCGCTACTTTGTTAGTTTTTTCTCCAATTACTATTCCTATGGGAGTAAGTTTTTACAAAAGAAATCACACATTCTGATAGCACTTGAAATGCTCTATGATATTATGTATTAATACAGTGTCTTAAATTTAAGTAGCGAAAAAAAATGCAAATTTTTTGGGCTAGTCGATTCGGAGTATATTCATTGTATTCAATTTTATTTCAATCTATAAACGCAAGAAAATAAGTAAATAGACAGGGTGATAGAGAATTTTAAGCTCTATCAGAATCTATAGTTACTTTTTCATACAGATCATTCTATACTGATGAAAAATTTTTAAAACTAGTTTTGATGACGAAGGAAAGATCAAGTCTGGGAATCTGGACATGAGGGTGCCTTCGTTGTCTTCAATTTATTTTGGTAATGAAAAGGTCAAAACTAAAACCTAATTCTACAGAATGATAGAAAACTCCGCGAGCTTTCAGAATATGTAATTAGTTTTAAAATAACTTATTTTTATAGTGACAATATATGAGAAATACAGAGTGAAACTTTTGTCGGGGTATATATATTGTAACACATTGATGGTGTGCTTATTTTGCACATGTACCAATTTCTTTATTTTTTTGTATATCCAATGATTAAATTCAAATAAAATATATGAAATAAAAGTACATGTTAAGTTGTATGATACGTGTAAGTTTGAGTTTGATTTGTATTCATTATCATCAAAAATTAGATTTAAAAAAATCTGCCACAACTTATGAGACACCCTGTATTAAAACATGAAATGTTATTTTTCCATCGACTCATTGGGAAATTCAAGTTTGTTTTGATGTTCGGAATTCATATAAATCGATTGACAATTTTTATTGAAATAAATAAATGATTCAGGGTCCTTTTATTTTTACTAACAATGAATATATTGAGCTGCTGTGTAATTAATACATTCACCAATCTGAAGTAGATATTGCAAGGATTGTTGTACTTCGAAACTAAATTACTATTTATACAAATGTTATTTTGACCTTTCTTACTGTATTTACAGTTCATAAAATAGATGTTTCACTTGGATTTATTATATTACTAATTTTAATATAGATACAAAAAAAATTATCAACACTATGCATCATAAAATTTATCGGTAATTATTTTTTACTTTCTCTTCATAAATACTGTTTTGAATACATAAGGAACTCATAAATAAATAATACAATCAAACTTACTAATTCGATGTTCTATTGCAGTTTATATATAAGCTAAAGTTCATACTCTAAAAGTATTAGCAAATTATACCTTGATTATTATAAAATCATTGTCAGAATTGTTTAATAAATATTTACGATGTATTAACAAGCGAATTTCTTCTAGACTGATAATCTATGTAATATTTTGTATATGTATTATTATCTATCATAAACATGTCATTTTTAACATCATCATAGATTAACAAACACTTTTTTCTTTTTCATCTCAATTTGAAAAAGATCATTCACTTTTGACTATTTGTCTTTAGATACTAATCTTGCTATTTTATTTTATTGTTTTTTTTTATTATTAACATTAATAGCAAAAATCTTTGTTGTTTTTGCTTATATATATTTTCATGTAAAAATTAAATGTTCTTTATTCCTACAAAATACAAACATCATCAATGTGATTTAGATTTTAAAATATATTTATGGCTTCTGCCAATTCATTAAATGTCGATCATTCATTTTGATTAAGTACCAAACAGTGTTGAAATAAAATTTCTTGTTCTTTTAAATGTTTATCATTGTTATCTGAGTGTAATCAATAAATCTCACGAGCAAGTTTACCAAATGCATATATACCAGATTTGATTTGATACAGTATAATATCAATAATATTAATTGATAATGTCTATATGTGAATTTCTCATGAATTGAGAGCGTATTTTTTTACATAAATTTTCTTTTGTACAAGAGGAGTACCTGCATCCTTATATGTGAATGTGAGTTAGATTTTGTGAGCATAGAAAAGCTAAGACAATCAAAATGGATAATGGATAATAGATTAAGAGTATTCCTCTTTCTCTTTTTCGATGCTATGGTCGGTCGAACTGAAAACTTTTTGCAGGCAATAGACACTGCTTGGAATGAATATTGTTTTATCTCTCGAATAAAAAAATCGAAAGTATCGAAGATATCCTGAAAAATGTATGTCTTTTTCTATAAGAACTACTAAAATATAGTTATAATTTATGATAATTGATTGAGAATAAATAGTAGTTACGTTCTTACTTCACATTATGCGTAACTAGCAATTATGTAGACGTGATCAGTAGGGAACAGTCGTATTTCTTTAAAAACTAATTTTTATCATAGGTTAGACAAATGGAATAAAGTACTCTCGATTTGAAATTTTTCGTCAATATAATGACTTCTTCCTTTAAATATTTTATATTCACCAAAAAAGTCTTTTGATTGACACTTTTTAAATATTTTCTTAAACATGAGATATTCTTCGCAGTAATATTTCAAATTACAACTACATCATTCAATGTTTCTTGTAATATTACATTCTATAATAACGATTCTACGAAACTATTGTACTGCTATAACAATATTGGATTGTTTTATGTTATTATCATAAATACAACAGTTAATAGCAAAGAAGATTTTTGATCGCATGAATCAAAATTGCAATTTTATTAAATATGATCATATTATTCATTCACTATTTTAAGATGAAAATCAATATTTTTCTTTTATTCTGTCAAAGAGAATAAAAACCAAAGCTTAATTCAATATGTCTTCAACAAGAATTAACAAACAATAAGGGTGGATATGGGTTTGATCATCGAAAGAAATTACACGCACACACCAACACACACAAATGACAGCATCCCGGTCATTTTTTAGTCCTTTCAAAATCATTCGAACGTGCCAAGAACATTGTTTGCTTCGAATATTCTGGAAAACTCCACGACATAAAGGGTGTTCACTAAGTTCTGACCCCATTCGTATTTTGATTATAACTTTTTTTATTTTCAACTCTTAGACCTGATTGTTTTCTTAAAAGATGCGTCGTAAAATTCTCTATAACATTTGATAAAAAGTATTTCTGTAAAAAGTGAAGCAGAGAAATTGAACGAAGAATATCCAACGCGTAGAAAAGGGCCAACTTTCTAAGCTATTTTCATTTACAATCTTTATAGTATTTCAAACAACTTGAAAGAAAACGAAACAACAGTGAAAATGTTTTTGAGTACTTTGAAGTGTGCTCTTTCTCGTCATGCATTTCAAAGTCATTGAAAAATCTAACATTCCATAATTTATTATAAAATGAACAAAAACTGTTACCTTTCGCCGGCTAACTTTATGAAGAAAACTCTCAGGTAAGCTTTAAATAAAT
>CAJNOP010000462.1:91798-112124 GCA_905250075.1 Rotaria sp. Silwood1
AAAGCAGAAGTCAATTCGATGGATCATCATCATCATCATTTGTTTTCCTCCTTTAGATGGATTAATAAAATCAAGTAGAACAATCTTAAAAATATGTATATGTCATATATAATCGTAATATTTTTATTTTCTCGAAAAAAAAAAGCAAATTATTATTTGATATAGACATATAGATACAAACAAATGGTATCAAATAGAATACAGAAAAGAGAAATATTAAGAAAACAAAATAAATATATTGCGATGAACAAACAAGAACAAAAAGACCATATATAAACATTTTTTATTCATTCGGTTATATAATAAAAATAGAAGTTTTTTTTATAAATGAAGTCGTAGCAAATAGAAAACTTGTTGAACATATTTCATATACGTGCTAAATATAAATAAGATTTTGCCATATATATATAACAATTGAATAGTTTATTATTGAATTTATTTCAATAGATTTTTGTATGAAAGTCTTCAAAAGATCAATATGAATATCTAAAATAATATTTATTTATTTATTTAAATAAAATTTTACCAAGACTTTATACAAGATTATGATATATTTAGAATAAGGATGTATTTCTATTTTTAAAAGATAAATATGAAAGATATATTTCCAAAATAAAATATCATTGATTAAATGAGCACATTGTAATAATGTTTTCTGTCTTTTTTTTGTGTTATGCTAAACAATGATGAACAATATTCCGATAAAGACATACAAAACAAAATAAAGAAATTTTACTTGTTGTATTACAGAAATAAGATGGATTTATATTTTAAGTAAATTAATTTAAATCTAAGACATTTCTAGGCAAGAAAAATAAATATAACAAGTAAGCATAATGTTAAGAATATAAAAAAGTTTTTATTCAAATTCATCAAACAAACATTCTAAGTGTTCTTTTGTATATTTCTACGACTAGTCAAGTTTTTATCAAAACTTTGAGAAACTTTTTGTTTATTTTTTTCTAGTACTGTCAAACTACTCATATTTTAGCATATTTCTTATTTTGTAAAGCTAAGAACATTTAGTTGAATATTAGAATCTTGCATTATTTTACATAATGAAATATATCAATGAGATATTTGTAAGTCTTCTTTAATTTTATTCAATAATTCTTGTAATTTAATACCACCACCACACCACCAGCATGATTTAATAGTTCGCTAATAAAATCTATGATCAACAAAAACAAAATTTTATCTTTAAAATTTTAATGCAAATTAAAAAGATCAATTCTACCTGATTTATCAATCGATTCTTCAATTAATATTGTTCATAATGATTGACCATCTTTTCCACGACAAAATCGTAGGACTTCTTCAATATTATTTCATTTTTCGAGAATTATTTGTTATGAAACACATCTATTTCTTGCTTGTCCTATAACAAATACATATATATTTCAATTTGTTTAGACGAAAAAAACAAATCAAATTCATACCACAAAGAAAATGAGTTTCATTATATAGTTCTGTTTTTTTTATTATCACAAATAGCTAGTATTTCTTGTAAATTATAATTTCTTGTTTTACATTAAAATTCCATTAATTTATCAGGTTATTGAATGATACTTATTTTGTATGAAAATCACGAGAATTATTGAAATTTTTTGAACAGTTTTCATCAAGATACTATGAAAAAAAAAATCATTAAATTCTTCTATTATGAAATTTAAACAAATAGCATTAAAATATCGAAAACTATCTTTTAATGCATTACAAACTAATCTAAACCTAATATTTTATACAATTAAAATAATCAAATTATAGTTTATATATACTTACAAGTAATTTGTTCATATGGATTAGTCAATAGATGAACCGCAGTCAATTGTAAAACAAAAACTTAGGAAAGAAAACTTTCGAGAAAATTAAAGTTTTAAAAATCGACCTAATATGATGTATGTAGATAAAGTTTTAGTTTTGATTGTTATGAATTAATCGATTAATATCATTTTAAAATAGCTTAATAACGATTCACATGACTTAGAAATGATTGCATATCTTATCATCTTACTGTAAAGTACGAATAAATCTATTAGAATAGACAGATTGTTGTATATTTATACTTCAAATTAAGTGATGAATTGTACATAATATTTGTTATCTCAAATAATAATTGATAAGAGATTACTAAAATATTTTCTTTTTTTTTTTTGATGAAATACTTTAAAAACTTTCAATCATAACATTGAATGTAATAGTTATCGAATAAACAGTGTTTCATAGACAGGATTGTGCATAATCTTTTGGTAGAGAGATGAGATGTACAGTTCAAACTCTATAACATATCAAAGTGAATTTCATAACAAATGAAAATTTGCCAAAAGTAAGATTTAAGACGAGAATAAGCTATTCAATTATGAAAACTTTCAAAATTTTAGAGATATACATATGTTCAAAAATATTTTAGTTATATCAACCGAAGCATTTTCATCCTAACATCATTATTTATTGATCTAATTTAAACATTTTTTTTTGAACCAATATGATGAGCAAATTGAGCTCTAAAAAGATCAGTTACGTAAATAAAGTAATTCTGAACGTTTCAGATTTTGTAGTTGACTATCCATGAAAATGTTCAGTTATATTCTTAAAATTTTGAAACTTTTTCTACTTCTATGAATTATTCTAGTCATATGAACGATGAATTCTACCGTTAAATACTGCTATTGACAGGCTATCATTTGGTAAAGAATTTCCGTTTTATATTTTTTGATGTTTGAACTTGAATACTTTTCAAATAAAAGGTTATGCACAACTTGTTAGACATGCTCGCAAAAGAGAGTTCTACTTTGTTTTCTTCATATCTTAGAAAAATGATGTAGAAATCATCAGATCTAAAGATTGTTATAAATGTCTTATCGAACATAAATAAATAATATTAAGTTTTTAGATCGAATTCAAAAAGTCAAATCTAAGCAAAACTTTAACTTTTAAACATAAGAGCTTTTTTTGTCCTATTAGTTTGTTAATAATCAAATGTAAATCGAGTGTTCTTATCCTCATGTTTGAAATTGTTGTTATTCTTATGTTTTTTGTTTTTCTAAATTTAAGTTTATCAAATGTACTTCTTTATCAAATTAATCTAAGTTTTTCAATATTAGACAAAATATTTCGATAAAGTTAATTACGATTAATTAATTGAAATACTTGTAAATCATTCATTCTAAAAAAACAAAAGCAAGTATAATGAATCATTCATATAAACATATTGATCTAAATTTACTCTAGATAAATATTCAATATTTTCACTACATTTCCTTATTTTTCTACTCAAGAAAGTAAAAATAAAAAGGCACAATGAATATTATTAACGAAATATTAAAAAAAAAACACAAAAAGAAACTTCTTCTTTTCTTGTTTTTTACATAGTTACTGAACATTCAAGTAGAAGTTTTAAACTTTTGTTCATCATTAATTTGTAAACAATAGAATTTAAATTATAAATATTTGATGACTATTTGTTTAATAATTCATTTGATTTCTATGGAAACTCTACTGAATTCAAAAAAAGAAAACTTGTTTTTTTTTCTGCATTAAATATGTTGTTAGTAATTTTTCATATATAAATGTATATCAAGTTGATATTTACTTATTTGAATATAAATATATGGAAATTTTTCGAATGATTGTATTAATTCATGAAATTGTTTCTTTTAAACCCACGTTCATATAGTAAATATCCTATTCATCAATATAAAAAAGAATAATAATCAAAACATCTATGATGATTAGAATTTCTTTTTACTAAGTTGAAATTGAAATAGAAATAGAAATATATATTTATCATGATAGGTATCAAATGGATCATGAAGTTTTTTCTTCATATGTTTTATCTTTTCATACTAATATTGTAAGTGATGATGATTCAAATGTAATATTCTAAACAAATCAAAAATATTTGATGAAAATATTGGAAACAAACCAAAAATCTAATAATTACATTGATATTATTATTATTTTCAATGCCAATTAAAGCCAAATCACAATTAACTAATGTTAAATAATATGCATAAAATTCAAATTAAAATAACATTATTATAAATAAAAATATCACATAGAAATATACAACTAGTATGAAGAATATAATTTGACATTAAGTTTTGATTTACTTTGACTCTTAGTCAAATTTTAATATCTTAAATGAAATTATTTTTCTTCTCAAATAATTTGAACTGTACTAAACGATATTGATTATAATTCAAATACGATAATTTAAATATGATCTTTTCTATTCATCATTTTAAATAATAAAAACCAACATAATGATTCTTTGAGTCTATATGAAAATTGACATTATAATGATTATCTAACCTATATTCGTATATATATATATATATATATATGTTTTAGTTGCAGATTATTAATATTCATAATTGATTTCAGTTGTAATTGATATAATTTTAATTGTTTTTGCACATGTAATGATTAATGTTATTGAACCATTTCATGATATTCGATTTGAATCAATACCATCACGTAGTCTAAATAAAATTATACTCTTTTTAATTTTCAATTTGTTCAATTCCAACTAATTCTCGTGTACATAAAATTATCAACTCGAACACTTTCTAACAAACATAAAACAATTTCTTTAATTCAATGTTTTTCTCTAATAATAAAATTAAATACTTTATCATTAGTAAATACAATCGATGATTCTTTCTAACGAAGTGTGTATAAACAAGTTCATCATTTAATTCAAATTATTTATTGTTTTATGTCGATCAAAACTTTCTCATTTATTTACGATAAACTATTTAAAGAAATAAAGACATTGTTTTTAAATCACAAAATATTTTATCAACTTACTGATGTATCATCAATAACAAATATGTTCATTTTCGAAATATTTAGGATGTGGGTGTGGATGTACACAACTAGTAAATCTACACCTTCAAAAAATCTGGTCTTTTTGGTGCCATATCATACAGGCTACGCTCATATACAACTGGCTCTTTCATTTGTCTCAGTTGCTGACGTTTATCTTTTCGTTTATAAATGGAATCCAGCGCGACAGCTCATAAAAGACTATTTTGCCTGATCAAATCATGTTCACGTTCATGAATTCAGTATTGCTACCATTCTCTCAGAGCTTGCCGAGCAACGATGCCAACAACGGCACGTGATTGTTCTTCTCATTGCATCCATCAATTATCCATTCGGTCAATCACAGTTTCGTTTCTTCTGTAGCATACAGAAACATGTACTGTCTCTATTATGAATGTGTATTCGACAGATCACTGTATGTATGGATGTTAAAGTTGTGTTTATGCACATTCACATCGATTACCAATTACTTTCGCCAATTATATGCGTACGAAATATTCATCATCTATTGAAATAGACAAAAATATTGAAGTTGTCATCTATCCAAGTTTTTCATCTAAAGATACTCCAAATAATCTTTTGTCGAACAAAGAAATTATCGAACAAATTGTTGTTTTCTCATTTCTACATGTTATTAAGCTACATCCTCTTATACGTACCAACTCAAGAACAAGAAAAATCCATTGTTTTCTTTGAATGATTTGAAACAAGAAAGTGTACGATATTTTCTCACATACGAATACGTTAAAACTAATCGAGCATCCACATGTTCTTCTCTGTGATTTCGATTTGTCGATCCCATTCGAAGCATTCTATTTCAATGATCAAAGGCATATCTTAGTGTATGAAAAAGCGGAACAACATGACAATAACGATAATCGTCAAACATATTTTCATAATGCTCAGCAATTGACTAAGTCATTCGAGTATTACTTTGCCAGTGACCTTGAATGTAAAACAAAGAATAGTCATAAATTCTTCTTAGAAAAATATAATGAACCTGATGAAAAAGAAATAGAACGGCTCGCTGATGTACGGCAATGGATGTCGAATCATCATGATCTTGATCAAAATTTCGATGTTGCAAAAATCAAGATGAAAACACCCACACCCTCACAGTGAATATAAGCAGAATCCAAGAGGAAAGCAACTGACTTTTATGACTTTAAAGTCGTTTAGATCATGTAGATCCTTTAGATCATTTAAAGGGGTTCCCTCAGAAAATCCAATTTTTCGAAGACAAGTCGAGGTTGAGGTTTTATCATAGGAAGATGCACAGAAGTCTCCTCTTTCAGAATATCTATGGCTTATTGCAAAATGAATTGATTTTGACGAACTTATCGTCTAAAACTTGGCTTCTACTATCATATTTTTCGAGAAATTTTCACGGTTTTTTTACAAGTTTTTTCAGTTTTTTTAGGCTGTTGTCTCTTTGCATCAGCATTTCATTAAGTTTTTTTTTAATATTAATTACTACGAGACTATTAACACTTAATATTAAGATCACATATTTATAGCCTGTCCTGAACACTGATATATAATTCAGGTGTGTTTCGCAAAAATCGATTTCTAAAACTTATTTAGCCTTGTCCTCAAAATCAGTTTTTTCGAGCATACCGTTTGCGCGGGCAGGCTTTTCTTCATAACGACTCGATATGGAAGTGATCATTTTTTTTATTGCATAGTAGACAGATAGGGATAGGTCGTCACAGAGCCGGAGTTTTGAATTTCTCTTTTGCTGAAATAAAAATCGCAGAACTTTCGTTGTGATCAGTGATTTTTTTGGTCATGAATTAGAGAATTTTTGAAAAAAGGATTTTTAAAAAACAAAGAAAGGAAAATTGAAACATCGAGCCCTGTCACGACCTAGTCTTAAGGGCATTCTACAACGTAAAAACCGCCCAGGCATGTTAGATCGTATCCTTATTGTGAAAACTTTGCCCGCGTATAGGGTACTTTTGACCAATAAATTGACTATAACTAGTTAGTTTATTGGAGTTTTGGGGGAGATATTTTACTCATGATCTATCCTATCCTAGACTAATATCCTCTGAAAAATTTGGGTGAAATCGGACGAAAAGTAACAAAGTTGGTTTCTGAGGAGGGGCCCTTAAGTCATAAAGTCAGTTGTTTCTCCCTTGCTTCACACACACCCACACTCACCCAAAAGTGAAGATTACTCTGAATGAGATAACCGTTCTTTGTTTTTGAATCGATATTCATAACGTTTTCCTCTGTTATGTTTCGATGATAAAGTGGTTGTTGATTTTGTCGAACTTTTCGATGAGAAAGTATATATATATATATTAGTTCTAGTTAGAGGATTCAATACTGGTTGAGAAGACATAATCGATTCTGATTCTGATGGACTTAAAATCAAACTAATCTTATATTCATTAGGTAGAATCATTCGATGATCATCTATACATTATTTCAATTCAAAAGTACTTTAGTTGTTATACAGAATATTTGTTTTTATAATATCAATGATGTCTGTTTCTCTGGTATCGAAGATTTAGAGTACTGTATTCTATGCCCAATGTGCCCATGAATATTAGCCGCTCCGCTAATGCTCTTTGGATTTGGAAATATTATCTCTAATATCTTGTTTTCAACTGAACATAGCATTAGAAAAATCTATCTTGAGTGACAATATTGAGAACGAAGTGTCAAGAGCTTTGAAATGGCACTTAGTGTATAATAGAATCGATTTTCTTCCGAGTTTGGTTCTAGTAAAATGTGAAAGCTAGAGACGGCTAATGGTTCGATGTGCGATACGATTGTTTCAAATAACATACTGCACTGTCAACAATCGAAAAATTTAAGACTAAGTTTCAATAGGATACAGATACAAAAATTCTAAGTCTTTTTTTTTTGGATAGATGTCAGGATGTAGGCTGATGTTTTAAAAACGGGATCGAATCGGTATCAGTGTTTCGGAATCAGAATTCAATTTTGGGTGTGGGCATGACTATAGGTGAGGGTGTGGGTGTGGGTGTTCTTAAGCCCACTCATACTCACACCCTACACCCGCACCCACACCTTCAAATTCGGTTCTAATGTTATCCTTACATCAAAATATAATTATTAACAATTATATATTAGTTCACGTTGAAATTATGGTTATGTGTTAAAGATCAACATCAACTCATATATCAAAATGAATATCAGATTATAGTTTCATATATACATTAGGTTATGGTTTGAAATTAACATTAAGTCATGCATCAAAATCAATATTAAGTTATGAATGTGTTAACATCAGTCCATATAAAAAAAGAAGATAAAACATCTGATTTTAATCAATTTTTTTCGATTAATAATCGATTAAAATGGCACGATTTTTATCAGATTTTTATTCAATTTCTTGATTTTTAATAAATTTTAATCGATTATTTGATTGTTAATCATTTTTAATTTCTGTGATTACAAAATGCGTTTTTCTCCTGTTTTCACTCAGAAACTTCAATTTTTAATTATTTTGTTTTCACTTCTCGCGTCAACAATGGGTAAGTATAGTCCCAGCCCTACCCTGGATACATTCCACATCTGACATCGATTCATACGCACTCGTGTAAGCCATAGTGCCGTATTTAAAATTAAAATCGATTTCAGTCGAACAATCGATTTTAATCGATTAAAATCAGATTTTTTGTCGCTCTTTTGCTTACATGGGATATTGTGGATATGGTGTCAATGATAAAGACCTATTAAAATAGGAAGTATTGATTGAGTTACGAAAACAATTAAAATCATCTAAACTCTTAGCATTCAGTAGGAACGCTTAAAAAATAAAATAAAACAAATAAATACGTTAGCTTTAGGTTAAAAACTTTTTTGTCTTTTTTGTCATCTTTAATCTGATATAACGTTCGAGAAAATGAATGTCGAAATATCACGATTACTAAAAAACAAAAAATAAATAATAATAAAATAAAACAAGATATTTCACCATCATGAATACATTTAGCTGTATATACAATTTTACTTCATTATGTATTTAAATAAATGAACCTCGAATATTAGACTTGAAAATGCCAACTGAAGATATTTACTGGAAAATCAAATGACATACTCATACGCTTCTCCTAATGATGATGACTGTTTCTTATTGCAAAGTTTCTTAGAGAATGACTGATGGATGCCTGACACTAATGAAATCAACTACTTTTCGACCAATCTAGCCAAAAGGAAAAAGTTCAAATACTCACTGAACAATTTGTTTTATGCTTTTCTCAAAATCAATATTTGAACAAAAACAAAGCGGATTTTTTTCCTTATTCTTTCGCAGAGCGTGTTTGATCGGACACGAATTTCTTTATGAGTAACTCATTGAACTGAAAGTGCCAGCGTTATTGTCTTTTTCAAAATGTCTCTACAAAATTCGAAAGCCTTAAGAAATTTCGTACCATCAGAAAAAGCACTTTTTTCGTTAGGGCTTTCATTATTTCCCTTACGCTGAGTACTAGGAATGACATTTTTGAAAGCAAAAAAAAAATTACACTCGGATTTGACCGTTTTTTTGCCATTAAAACAATTATAGTTCGAACAGATGTGACATAATGTTTTGCGAACGCAGGAGTCTTTTGACCATTTTCGTTCTTTGCCACCCTGTGTCCTATGAACGAAGGGTCTAAAAATTTTGAATCTGTAAAAACTTTAGTTCTATTCGTTGAGATCTGTCTGTCTTAAAAATTCCATTATTTTGCATCAAGTCGCTTTAGATAAATCCTCGAAAGGAGGAAAAACGGCGAAAATTCATAAAGAAGACTTCAATCAACATTGAAAACTTACTCAGAATATAAAAATATAACGCTGGAAATTTACGATTCATCATTAAGCAATTTATATTATAACGATAGTTTCCCTCAAAACATACTGCCAGAGAAGTAGTTTTAGTATATTTAATATGTATTTAATGAGTTAACTGTTCACTATGAAATAGAATTTTAATGATTTTATAATTTGAACTCTTGTGTTTCAACATCATTAGGAAATATGCTGCTTTTAGGTGCCATTTCTTTATCTTCTTGGCTAGTTTCAAGTACTAACTATATGCATACTTTTAGATTGCTTTCTTTTGAATGCATTCTATTAGAGCTTTCTTCGTTTTATTGAATCCATAGAAAATTATTGTCGGCCCACATGTTGTTCAATATGGTTTTTTGAGAGACTCATAAAAATATTCCAAGATTAATACATCGTTGTGTTTTAGCACACATTAATATTGAACCCGAAACGTCCTGTTCAACAAGCAATTGAAGAAAGTAGTAATATACACTAATTATATACTAAGAATAGGAAGAAACGAAAAGAAATGAAATGGATCTTTACTAACACATCTCAAATATATCCTTCATAATTATTCAATGCTCATTCTGAGAAAGCTAAAAGTTTGGATGCGTATTATTTTTTTTATATAGTCTTTTATTTTCAATGATAAAACGGTATATCAAAATTTTACATATGACAGTTTCTAGTAAATATGCTCGATTCAGACATAGACTGACCTTTAAAAACATAAAGAAAAAAGAAATGTTTCATCTTATACCTCTTCCAAGTGTCTTCATGGCATATTTACAATTTTATTCATCTCATTCTTAATAAGCACTATTGCAAGGATACAAAATCTACAATTGAAGAAATTCGAGATGTGACCTAGTTACTTTTAAATTACAATCAAATCCTTTTCTTTATATCCCACCGTCAAGTAAAATAATGAGTAGACATGGCCTTTGTTATGATTGATTTATAGCATCAGTATATATATCTATCTATAACGCTATTTATATCATGAATTGAAAATTTCACATACATAGCACATGTTTATCTATATATAACACACAGAGTCAGTGTCCAAAGATAAGACGGAACAAGCCAAGGGAGTAAGCTATATACAGATGAAAAAGAACATGGGGAGAAAAGAAAGAAGTCTTAAGAAGAAGAGAACACATATCAAGAGGACTGGAAGATACCTTGAAAAAAAGGAAGGTCATGTTATGAGGAAGATAAGGTGAGTAAGTGTGAGTTAAGACAAATGTGACGGCAGCGTCACAGCTCGCAATAAACTAGTTAAAAGTATACACAGTTATGATTTAAGCAAGGACAGCAGATATGGTGATAACACATGTCAGATGAAGGTCGAACAACTTATATGAACCGTCCAGATAAACGTCACTTAACCTTGGATAATTTCAGAGAATTAATCGATTAAGAACGTTACAATAATATTCAAGCCTTTCCTCTCACAGCACCATATTTATATAAGTTAGTTCTGTTCATGACGTATTAAGCTACTTGTTCATCGATGGTCTATACATTCTGCTGACATACCAATCTGTTTTGATTCTGGAAGCTGTCGTACATGACTCATGCTGTCTTTGCTTATAGTTTTATGTGCTTTGTGTTCGTGCGTTGATTTAATTGCTTTTCATTCTTCATGCAGGTGTAATCAGCACCATATCTTTTTAAGCTCTATTATGGATAGAGGGTTAAATAAACCTCAAACAAGCAATTCTTTCAATTTTAGATTTTTTATTCTTGAAATAGTATATATTAAAAATTAGATGAATGAGATTGTAAATATGCTGTGAACAGTTTTGGGAGAGGTATAAGATGAAACATTTCTTTTTTCTTTATGTTCTTAAAGGTTAGTCCATGACTGAATCGAGCATATTTACTAGAGACTGTCATACGAAAAATTCTCATATATATTTTTCATCATTAAAAATGACAGATCATGTAAACAAAATTATGAATACAAAATGTTAACTTTCTTAGCTAAGACAGTTAAACTTTTGGATTCAAAGGTTCTTTTTTGTAGAATCTTTTATTTCCAATGATGAAGAAGATATATGAAAATTTTTCATATGACAGTGTATAGTGAATATGCTCGGTTCAGTGTAAGACTAACCTTTAATAACACAAAGAAAAAAGAAATGTACAATCTCATACCTCTTTCAAATGTCTTCACGGCATATTTATAATCTTATCTAATATATAACATATACTATTTCAAGAATAAAAAATCTAAAATTGAAAGAATTAGAGACGTGAGGTAATTATTCTTTTTTTTAACATTCTTAGTTTTGATATTTATATTGTTCACAAACTAATCGGCTTTGTCTTTATGACTACAATGCACTTTCTGTACACCATGTTGATAGTTTATGTCTTTCAAATAGCGTTATTTAAATATACTGATGCTATGAAACAATCATCTGAAAGTCAACGTCTACTCATTATTTCACTTGATGGTAGGATATAAAAGAAAAGGATTTGATTACAGTTTAAAATAGCTTATTTCGAAGGATTTCGTCATGATTATTTACATGAACACTATTTACCTGCATTGAATCGATTTCGTAATGATGGTGTTCGAGCAACACATGGAATGCGACCTTCATTTACTACATTGACGTATCCTAATCATATTTCTATCGCAACAGGTTTATCAGTAGATATATGCACATGAGTTATTTAATAGTATCTCTCATGTATGAAATTTAGGAATGTATCCAGAAGAACATGGCATTGTGCATAATTCATTCTACGATCGATTATTAAAATTAACTATTGGAATGAGTATATATATATATATTCCACTTGTTTGATCTAATATAAAATAATGTTAATTCATCTTTTACTTTTTAGATAATCGTGATGATGGGCAATGGTCTGATCCAAAAGTAGAACCTATATGGATTACTGCAACCAAACAAGTATTTATTTAAGATTAACATAGATATCGATGAATTTCGCATTACAATGTTTAGAAAATAAAATCTGCAGTTCTTTTCTGGCCAGCATGTCATAATGAGTTTTATGGCGTACGTCCACTTATCTATAGTTGGTTGTACACTGATGATGTATCTTTTCGTGAAAAAATCGACAATGCTATAGGTTACTTTCGTGAATTATCAGTTCAATTCGTTATGCTATACCATTTGTATAGTTCATAAATAAATTTTATTCTGTTGAAAATAATTATTTTCTCTTTAAGTGAACCAGATAAGCAAGGACATACATATGGCCCAGATTCCCAAGAAGTACACGATACAGTAAGTAGAAACTTACTGAAAATAGATATATTTAGATTTTTTCTTCTCTAATTAGTTACTTCGTCTTGATATTGATATAGAATATTTATTGGATAAAACAAAGAAAGAACTCAATGATGATTTAAATATTATTATACTCTCTGATCATGTATGTAAAAGATAATTTAGAAACATCATAATTTCACATATTTTTCGAAAAAATTCAGCAATTCGAATTCATTTCAAGATTTTAAGGGCATGACCAATGTAACAGGAGTAATACGACCATTTTTCGAAAAATATCTTAGCCCAACATCCGTTGAAACAAATCTTCTTTCTGGTGCATTATTCAATGTAATGCCAAAACGTGGACTAGTAAGCATATCTACATCATTTTAACAATATATCTATTATCAATTAATTATTCAACAATAACAGACTAGAAAAGTTTACAATAATCTTAGTAACTTACCTAATGTAACAGTATATAGACGTGATGAAATTCCTGAACGTTTTCATTATTCAAAACCAGGACATCGACTTGGGGAAATAACTGTATTACCAAATTTTGAAGGTCAAATTCTATCTCGAGTAAATTTTTTAATTAACTTAATCGAATATTATTTTCAATTAATATTTAGGCGACAACAAATAAAGTTTACAACAAAAAAGGTAACCATGGATGGGATAATACATTAGCAACTATGCAAGCCATATTTATGGCTCGCGGTCCTTCTTTCAATAAAAATGTGTCAATTCATTCACTTAATAATGTAGATATTTATCATATTGCCTGTCACATTCTTAAACTTAATCCAAATCCCTATGCTACTGCTGGTTCTATTGTCTATCTTACTAGTATTTTCCGTACGATTGAAAATATGACGACACCGTCTACGTTCACATCGATTAGTTCAACAATAGGAACATTCACAACAACGATGAACAATGCTAGTTGTTTATATTCCATCTGTTTGTTTCCTGTTCTACTGATGTTCTTGTTGTTATCTTTCAATTTTTGAAAGACGTTCTAACAGAGAAAAAAGTTATTATTTCATCATATAGAATTTTATATTCAACTGTATTGTGAGTATTAATACAATTATAAATTTAATAAACAATGGGTACTTCCACGCAGATCCGTCCACTTTTACATCGACTTTTTGCCGGCAACATTTAAGTATGCTAGTTTTGTAGCCTTCATCAAGTTATCTAGGAGTTGATACTGTGTTTTGATTCAAATAATGCGCTAACTTCAGTATGACAGGCTCAAAAGTCGATTTTGTCTAACATTGGCTCCCCTGAATAGGTCTGTTTTATTTTTCAGCAACGCTCTTTGGAAGTTTTGATGGTTTACATGAATTTCGGCCCAAGGAATTTTCGGCCCGGACTTTCGGCCCGGTCCGACTGTCCGGTGATTTTTCGGCCTGGGCCGAAAGTCCTTCATAACTTTCGGCCCAGGCCCAAATTCACCTTGTCAATCCCTTAAAAGAAGCCATATTTCTATAACTATTTGGTACACTTCGTAGTGCTGAGCAGTACGTCGTAGTGCTGAGCAGTACGATGTAGTGCTGAGCAGTACGTCGTAGTGCTGAGCAGTACGTCGTAGTGCTGAGCAGTACGATGGAGTGCTGAGTAGTGCGTCGTACACTCTAAAAAACAAGGTATTCTTGGAAACCGGTGGCAAAAGGTTTCCGAGTGTGTCACTATAGGAAACCTTTTAAGGATTTCCGAGAGCATAAAAATGGGTTTCCGAGCCCTCGAAACCATTTTCTCGCCGGTTTCCGAGAATAACTTGTTTCTTTTGAGTGTACGACGTACTACTCAGCACTACGTCGTACTACTCAGCACTACGTTGTACTGCTCAACACTACGAAATGCGCTAACTATTCATTGAAGTTGAACTTTTTTATGAACAGCAGTGAGAGGAATTTCGTCCTGGACCGGATTTCCGGTGATATTTCGGCCCGGGCCGAAACGCCGCCGGACCTTGGGACCGGGCCGAAATTCTGTCCTCCTGTTTTGATTTAATCATTGGATAGAGCATAAAAAGTTGTCTCTACACAATAATTTTCAGAGCTATATTCCTACAACTCATAGTTTGGGAATGTTTGAAAAAATAGATAAAATCCATATAGTAAACTGGAAATTTCTACACATTAGATCCAATATGAAGCAAATACTGTGATCAGTTAAAGGAATCATACCTGATCTCTCAAAAGTATTCTAAATTGGAGATATGTAGATATCAAGGGTCCGGGGGTCTCTGAATACCTCATGTTGGACCTTGATTTTCTCCATAACTACACGTCAGAATTTCTCCAAAACTTTTCTTGAGAAAGGCTCAATGAATACTATCAGTGATTAAAATATCAGCTCCCCCCATCCTAGGATTACAAGAGATATGATGCCTACAATTTTGCAAAAATCCGAAGTCTGATAGCATGGGTGTGTTGGTGTGTTTGTGAATGTGCATGCAGAACAGAGTGTGATCCACACCCACACCTGTACAAATATTTCATTGATATGCATTCTTGACTGGAATTTAAGAGTGTACCTCATCAACAACAACAATGTCTAAGTCAGCCATATGATGATTTTCAATTAAAGGATTAATTAATGAATTAGCTTTTTCAATTGTACCAATATAAAGTGATGTTTTCATTCGACGTTGTATTGGTGGATAACATCCTTTACTTGCTGCTTATTCTCCAAGATGAAAACCTAATAGAAATATGTATATTTAATGAATACGATGAATCTTTTATTTGTTGTATTTCTGATTTACCAAGTTTATCAGAAAATGGTTGAAGACTTCAAACCTAAGATGTTCATAGTAAAAATAATACATAATGACAATAAAAAAAACAATATTACTTTCTCTTGAACAACTGCAACAAATGGTAAAATAAAAATAACATCAAGATGTCGATAAAGTAAATAATTAAGCATCATTATTTCAGCAACTAATGTCTAAAAGAAAAATTTGATGTATTCGATATAAAAGAAAAAGCTACACATTTGACCAAACTTTGCCACCACTTGTTGGAAGTTTATAAATAAGATTTTGATTTTTTCGACGAGTTGGTAAATCGAAACATTTCTTCTGCCAAGCTATATAGAGTCGATTAATAATTTATAAAACTCATAGTTTCGAAATTGTCTTACTATGAAATGATTGAATGTTTCGATATTTTTCAAGTAGACCAGCAACTTGAGTCAGTAAAGTTGGAAATTGTGATTTCGGTTTCCATTCTTCACACTAAAAAAATTTTAACAAAAATCAAAGAAATCTATCATAAAATTAAAATAATTATGTTTTATGATGTTACAAGCATTTGAAGAGCTGATTCGTCAAGTGTACTGATTTCATCATATTCATCAACAATTGATCTGTTGGATACATCCATCAATAAACACTTTTTCTTAATTTTAGAACTATCAAGAGGACACAATGTTGATGTACGTTTACGAATTGATAATAATAATGATTCATTTATACTTTTTGTAATTTGACTTGTACATGGTGTACAAAAAGATGAACAAACTTCATCAATGAGATCAAGATCGAAGTCATCCACGATTCTGTACGATAAAATTGACGATCTAAAAAATTCATCATGAGCAAAGCATAATTAAAAAATATTTTGATTTGTAATAAGAAAAACTTTTAAAATCGATAGTCTCCTTAGCACTTTTAATGTATGACTTTAAAAGTAAATCTTACTACAAGAACAAAAGACAGATAAGAAAAAAATCAATTATTTCACTTTTCCGTAATGTACCAAATATTTATTGCTAATGACAATGGATACCAATGAACAAAAAATAGAGAGCGTCAAATTTTATGTTATTTAAAGATATGTACACAATATAATATAATTAGAGAGATATGTATGCCATTAAATTAAACTTAGAGCAAGGGGGAAACAGCAGAGACTTCAGTCGTGAAGTCCCATGAAGTTTTGAAAGTCTTTTGAAGTCTTCTGAAGTCTCTTTGAAGTCTTATGAATTCTCATGAATTCTTGAAAGTCTTTTGAAGTCTTCTGAAGTCTCTTTGAAGTCTTATGAATTCTCATGAATTCTCATAAAGTCTCTTGAAGTCTCTGAAGTCTCATAAAGTCTTCTGAAGTCTTCTGAAGTCTTCTGAAGTCTCATGAAGTCTCATGAAGTCTCTTGAAGTCTCTTGAAGTCTAATGAAGTCTCATGAAATCTCATGAAGTCTAATGAAGTCTCATGAAGTCTCTTGAAGTCTAATGAAGTCTCATGAATTTTTCTGGAAGTTTTGAAATACATTTACAAGGGGGAAAGAGCGGACTTCAAGACTTCAAGACTTCAAAAGACTTCAACAGACTTCACTCGCTGTGACTTCATCTTTTCACAAGACTTCGAAAGACTTCTGAAAACTTCATAGGACTTCAAATGACTTCGCAAGACTTCATAAGACTTCGTATGACTTCATGGGACTTCATGGGACTTCAAAAAACTTTGAAAGACTTCGTTAGACTTCACAGACTTCGTGAGACTTCAGGGACTTCATGAGACTTCACGGATTTCATGAGACTTCAGAGACTTTGTAGGACTTCTTGAGACTTTATAAGACTTCATCAGACTTCATAAGACTTCACAAGACTTTATAAAACTTCACAAGACTTCACAAGACTTCACAAAACTTCACAAGACTTCACCAGACTTCACAAGACTTCATAGGACTTCAAGAGGCAGATTCCATGCGTATCAAAAAATCTTATAGAAATTACATGAAACCTCTATAACATGCAAAAAAACAAAACTTATCAAATAGTAGGGGTGTCATTTACCGTTTACTTTATAATAAATATAAATTATTTATCATTTAATTTACGCGTAAATTAAATGGAAAGTAAATATAAATTGACACCCTTATTCATAACAGAGTAACTAGTGTTTTCCGAGAACCACGAACAGGAATGATATTGAAAATTGATTGCTCCCAAAAGTCTGTTTTGTGGAACTCACGTATATTTTCGAAGAAAATAGTGAATGTACGTTTTCAGTTCGAGGTTTGATGGCTCTCTCTCCCCCCACCCCATTATAGACACTTAGCAACGGAGAAAGAGAACATTACAGACATACCCCCTACCCCCCCTCCCCCATTACAGCCCTTAGCAACGAGGATTAAATAATGGTGAAAATATTATTTTAGCTGCATTTAATCGTGCAAAAGAACTAGTTAGTAATTTGAATATATTACCTTCATTAAAGAAATGCAATGCTTGTGAACTTAATAGTTTAAGTAAAAATATATTTGATAGTATTAGATTCAACATTAATTCGGATACTTATTCGGCAACGGATGCAGATTCTTCATCAGATTCTGAATCTGATTATGATGATGAAACAATGGAAAGTAATGAATTTAATAGTGATCTAATCAATGTGGATGAAGAAGATAAAGATGCGGCAACGACACAAAGTGTTGATGAAATTAAAACTGAGAAAATAAATTTTACTGGTATGCGTATATTTGATTCGATCAATCCAGCAATGAAAAACTCCTATTTTCAAGTGCAAATAAATAACAAGACTAAATTTATACACAAGCAAACGGCTTGTTGGTTATTAACTGACAAAGCTAGCCGTTTATCGGCTGATAGATTATCACGAGTGATAGAAACAAACAAAAAGGATTAAAATTCTTCATCAGATTGATTTGGATAGATAAAACATTTCTTATAAAAATAAAACACTTCATTCAAAAAGATTCAGTTATTAACTATTAGGTTTACTAAGACCAAACAAGCTTGAATTTTTTCCAGCACATTGAAAAAAAAACAATAAATAGTTCACCTTTCTGCTAAAATAAAATCGTCGAAAACAAGACAATTTCATTGGTTTCTTATGAGTTTTCATGCACTAAATGTATTTCAAAACTTTCAAAAGAATTCATGAGACTTCATTAGATTTCATGAGACTTCAAGAGACTTCAAGAGACTTCAAGAGACTTCCAGTGACTTCAAGAGACTTCATGAGACTTCATGAGACTTCATGAGATTTCAAGAGACTTCAAAGACTTCAGAGACTTTATGAGACTTTATGATAATTCATAAGACTTCAAAAGACTTCAAGAGACTTCAGAAGACTTCAAAAGACTTACAAGACTTCATGAGACTTCACGGCTGAAGTCTCTGCTGGTTCCCCCTTGTACATTTAGTGCATGAAAATTCATAAGAAAGCAATGAAATTGGCTTGTTTTCGTCAGTCTTATTTTAGCAGAAAGGTGAACTTTTTGTTTGTTTGTCAAAGTGCTGGAAAAAAATTCAAGTTTGTTGGATCTTAGAAAACATGATAGTTAATAACTGAATGCTTTTTGAATGAAGTGGTTTATTTTTATAAGAAATGATCCATCTATTCGATGTCAATCTGATGAAGAATTTTATTCCTTTCTGTTTATTTCTATCACTCGTGATAATCTATCAGCCGGTAAACGGCTAGCTTTGTCGATCAATAACCAACAAGTCGTTTGCTTGTGTGTAAATTTAGTCTTGTTATTTATTTGCACCTGGAAATAGGAGGTTTTCAATGCTGGATTAATCGAATCAAATATACGCATACCAGTAAAGTTTACTTTCTCTGTTTTAATTTCATCAACGCTTTGTGTCATTGTCACATCTTTATTCTAGATATGAATATACTACGAGAAACAGTTCTCAGAAACAAGAAACACTTTTGTAATCTTTATATGATAAGTTTTGTTTTTTGTATGTTATACAGGTTTCATGTAATTTCTATAAGGTTTTTTGATACGTATAGAATCGACATCTTGAAGTCCTGTGAAGTCTTGCGAAGTCTTGTGAAGTTTTGTGAAGTTTTGTGAAGCCTTGTGAAGTCTTGTGAAGTTTTATGAAGTCTTGTGAAGCTTTATGAAGTCTTATGAAGTCTTATGAAGTCTCTTGAAGTCTTATAAAGTCTCAAGAAGTCCTACCAAGTCACTGAAGTCTCATGAAGTCCGTGAGGCATCATGAAGTCCGTGAAGTCTGTGAAGTCTAACGAAGTCTTTTGAAGTCCCATGAAGTCATACGAAGTCTTCTGAAGTCTTGTGAAGTCATTTGGAGTTCTATGAAGTCTTCAGAAGTCTTTCGAAGTCTTTTGAAGTCTTGTGAAAATATGAAGTCACTGCGGTTGAAGTCTTTTGAAGTCTTGAAGTCCGCTGTTTCCCCCTTGACTTAGAGATCGTATTGTCTGGTGAAAGTCAATAAGCAAAATTTTATTAAATATTTTGTGTTGACTTAAAAATTTCCCTCCTTTCTAATTTGAAAGTGTAACATCTCTCAGTTTCACTATGATTATCATCATTTTGAGTGTGGGTGTGGATGTGGGTGAATGTGGATATGGACGTGGGTGTGGGTGTGGTTTCATCTTGTCCTAAATCACACCCACAGCCCCACACACACCCACAGCCCCACACACACCCACAG
>CAJNOP010000462.1:113468-124668 GCA_905250075.1 Rotaria sp. Silwood1
CATATCAACTTCAAGAAGAATATTTAAAAATTGTTCAAAATTCATTTAAAGCAGATATTAAACTTGAAGATTTTGAAAATGAAAGTGCTCAAGCTGTTCAAAGAATCAATGCATGGGTTGAACAACAAACAAATAAGTTAATTCGAAATTTACTTTCAACAAAAGATATAACACCTGAAACAAGATTAATACTTATTAATAGTATTTATTTCAAGGTAAATATTCATTTTAATGAAAGAAAAACTAATTTATTTTTGATTAATTACATAATAGGGTACATGGATAAAAGAATTTAACCAAAATTTAACAAAGAAAGATGCTGATTTTTATGAAACAAATGGTAAAATTTCTAAAGTAACATTAATGCATCAACGAGAGAAATATGCTTACGCTGAGAATAATGATTTATATGTACAAATTGTTCATGTACCATATATAAGTGAAAATAAAGATGTTGAATTTGTTTTTACGGTGATTTTACCTAATCGAGGAGTTCAATTAGATGTTGTAGAACAAAAATTAGCATCACAATCTGATTTAATACAAAAATTATTAAGTCATCAAAATACAAGAATAGAAGAGCTTCATTTATATTTACCAAAATTTAAAATGGAAGCTACATTTGAATTAAGTAATATTCTTCAACAACTTGGAATGAAAGATGCATTTAATAGTTATAAAGCAAATTTTACAGGTATCGCTAGCGAAAAAAATGATAGAGATCGTTTATACATTAGCAAAGTAAATAATTTATTGATAAGAAAATGTTAATCAATGTAATATTTTAGGTTATTCACAAAGCGTTTATTGATGTAAATGAAGAAGGTCAGTTTGTTTCTTTTTTTTTTGAAAAGTAGTCTGTTTGATAAAGTTAATGTATTTTCTTACTTGTGAAGTTTCTGAAGGAACAACAGTAATGACGGGACGAAAAACCAAATATTTGGAAGATAATGAATGTGGCGATTGAGTTTAAAGCTAATTGCTTATTTTTTTTTTTCCTTAGGAAAAAAACAGGAAAATATGGCTTTATATTTCTTAACAATTTTCCTTTGAGTTTTTCGTTGAAAAATTAAAAACTGCTAATATAAATGAGTATATAACGCACTGAAAATATTTTTCTTACAGATTTCTGAATGGGATGGAATGAGACGAAAATAATCGTTCCATGGAACAAACTGGTTTGTCCCACTACATTCCATGGGATCCCATTGGACAACGCATCTAATAAAAAAGATTCGTTTTCAAGCCTTGAATCGGCTTATAAGACTTCTTTATTCAATTATCTTCGTTTCCCTCTATCAGTTCATTTTTAGATCACTTTATTTAACATATAATTTTTTATACTAATCACATAACATGCGATGCAAAAGTCTTTGCAAAAATGTCAAACTCTATTAAACTATATTGTCAATTTCTAAATCAATGAAGTTCTTTGTTTGTTGGAAAGAGCAATGTCTGAATTACAAATTTTGTAGCAGACATTTTTTTTGCTAAAACGAATCTCAGAAGAAGGAAAAGCCAAAAAATAAACATCTCTTTAAAAAAAAATGTTCTTGCAACGTTTCTGCAACTGTAAAAATTTCTATTTCTCAATTATTTGAAGCTACATGGATCAAATTCCAACAAAAAATACACCAAAATGTAGCACATCAAAAGCTCTATCGATATCAGCTTTGGGAAATTTTTTTCGATCCGTTCTTGACTCTCGAATCAAAATCGAAATTTTTGTAAAATAAAGTGTTTTACAAGAACTATCAGTTGGGTAGGACATTAGCCACAATCTCCAAAAATCATGCATGAAGTGAATTCTTTGTGCGTTATTTTTTCGAAATATGTCAGATCATAGAAACTTAGCAGAAAAAACAAACTCAGAAAGTATTTTTTATTACTGAAAAACAATCAGGTAGCTGGAACGACCAAACTGTACAGTTTATTTCGGAATAAGCTATATTTTGGTATAAAAACTAAGAGTAAATTTAACTTCCAATACACCATTAAAAAGAACACTTTTTTTCCTACAAAAATCATCATAAAATGTGTTTGTTCATATCATTTCTGATACAAAAAAAACTAACAGAAAATAGAAAATGATGTTGCACAATGGTTAAATTCCAAGAACATTTTTAGAGATGTTTGCTTTTTGGTTTTTTTTCTCCTTCTGAGATTCGTTCTAGAAAAATGTGTCTGCTACAAAACTTGCAGCTGAGACATTGCTCTTTCTAACAAAAAAAACCTTGATTAGCTTAGAAGTTGTCAATATGGTCTAACAGAGTTTGACACTTTTACCAAGACTTGCATCGCATGTTATATCCTACTGCTTTCATCAAGAATGAAATTATGAATCTAGAGTATTAGGATCTTGGCGAACCACAATGACTATGATAGTGAATTCAACAGAATCCATCAAAATCAACTATCTACCGATTACTTCTCTCTAAACTAAAACTTATAAAAAATTGTGTTGAAAAGTGATGTGAACTCAAAATTCTCTATAATCATGTCTTTTTATCTACATAATCAATAGCTATGGAGGAGTGTGTTCAAAAATAAAAACTAGTGTGAAGCACATAGAATTTCACAAAAATAAGTTTAGATTTCACTGTTTAAACTTCTGAAAAAAGATTTAAAATTTTTTCATGAAAAATAGCAGAAAAAGTCAGCAATGAATCTGTTTATGTTGAAGAATAAGATTAACACTGAGCCTATAATGAATTCTACTACTCAGAGCTCCTATAAAGCACCCTGTTGGAACAGATTTCAACAGGAAAAAACCTTGGTTCGTTTCATGAGAACAAAAAACGACAATTCCATGGGAAGGGATAGGATTGTCTCATCCCATTCGGGGCCCTGTTTTCTTATTTGTGATTCGAATGACATCTTAATTAATGTTGATAGCTGTTATTCGTTTGTTTTAACTGATTGATATCTTTAAAAAAAGCTTGTTAGCGCAGCCCCTTTGGGGCTGAAACGTGGAACTCACATATCTTCTTTACTTTCACTCTGCTGATGACAACATATATAATGTTTAAATTCTCTCAGAGACGATAATTCTTTTCTAATGATAATTGATTGTTAGGAAATGTTGTCGTTTTTCATTTATATACTTCGAGTAGAATCTTTTTTTGTGAAGTTGCTATGGTCTGTAAGGGGAGGGGGTATCTATGTAACGTTCTTTTTCGTTGCTATGTGTCTGTAATGGGGGAGGGGGGGGGGATCCCTGTAATGTTCTTTTTTGTTACTATGTGTCTGTAATGGAGAGAGGGGGGAGCCGCAAAAAACTTGACCTTAAAACTTACACTCACTATTTTCTTCGAAAATATATGTGAGTTCCACAAAAGAAGAATATTTTTTAGTTTTTATTCTTTTCAACAAAGGATCGAAAGCAATAGCTGCTACTGCTGTAGAACTTACGAAAAGATATCGAAAAACATCAAAAATTGAATTCATTGAATTTGCCAATGACTATCTGTTTTTGTTTTCCATTAGAGAAATTAAAAAACTCTCACGCTATTAACTGGCAGTTTCTTAAATCTATAAGTTTATCGTGTTAATGTATGCTTCAATATTTGAGAATATAAAATTTACTCAGAATTTGATCAAAAAAAAAATTATGTCGGCAATAAAGTACATGTTTCTGATACACTAAAATAAAAAGATTGACTATGTTTACACTAAATCTTTGATATCCGTTTGAAAACATGTTTAGCAATTCACAGATTTTTCTTTATCTTTTTTTTTCTATTATTTCATTTAGGATCAGAAGCAGCAGCAGCTACAGCCGTTATCATCACCCATCATGGACCAAGCTTACCGCCACCACAGCCCATTGAATTTAAAGCTGATCGTCCATTTCTATTCTTCATTCGTGAAAGTCGACAAAATATTGTCTTATTTAGTGGCAAATTCATTTCACCACCGATAAACTCATAAATGAATTATTTCAAGAATCTTTTACTTCATATTTAGGGGTGGCACTTTATCTTTATTTCACTTTATTAAAGTAAAGTAAAGCATTTGGCTTTACTTTACTCAGTAAAGTAACATAACTTATAGTGGCGGACAAAATTTTAGAGCATCTTTTATTTTATGAATTATTTTGCTCAAAATGATTTGTTGAAGATATCCAAATAGTGATTTGAATAGCCAATGAAGAGCTCTATTAAACACATTATACACCAGGATTTTATCGACAGATTATGACGGCAAGGTTTCTAAAAGACTGAAAACCGTATTTTTCAGGTCCTTGAAAACTTTGTGGAAATTATTTTTTGATAAAGCCATCTTAAAGAGCATAAAATTCTGAACAAAATGAGGGGTTGCTGCGTTTTTTACGACCTTTCCTTCAGAGAGCGGGTGTGGGTGCGGGTGTGGGCGCGGGTGTGGGTGGGGGGGGGGCGTGGGTGGAGGTGCGGGTGTGGGTAGGGGGTGTGGGTGTGAGTGGGTGTGGGTGGGTGCGGGTGTGGGTGAGCATGAATACTATTCTAATCCATATAACACACCCACACCTACACCCCACACCCACACCCACACCCACACCCACCCACACTCACACCCACCCACACCCATACCCACACCACACACCCACACCCACGACGCAAAATATCATAATTTTCAAGAGATTGGTAGATTCTTTCCGGTAGCCATTCTTGCACTACAAATATCATGATTGAAGTTGGAAGTGAGGATGTGGGTGAATATTTCAGAGCTTTAGTATAAACTGACGTAAATGAAAAATTTTCCAACGAAATATTTTTAATAAAATAGTTATTGGAAACATTTAACAATCTTGTTCCTAGTAAGGGTGGGTGTGGGATGTGGGTGTGGGTGGGTGTGGGTGTGGGTGTGGGATGTGGGTGTGGGTGGGTGTGGGTGTGGGTGTGGGTGTGGGATGTGGGTGTGGGTGGGTGTGGGTGGGGGTGGGGGTGGGGGTGGGGGTGTGGGTGGGGATGCGTCTGAGGGTAGTAATCTTCTCTTCACCCACATCCACCCACACCCACACACCACCCACACCCACACACCACCCACACCCCCACATCCAGACACCACCCACACCCACACACCCACACACACCCACACCCACACACACCTAGTCCATAAAATAGACCAATCAGATTTCAGGAGGACTATTCTCTCTTATTATAAGGAGAACACATGGGCATGTTCGTGCCGATCCTAGTGTTATTGAGGATTGTCTATCGATTGAGGGGTATACGTATGGGCTCCTCCTATCTCTTCATATGGATATTGAAATCGGGGCTCTGAGTGGTCG
This sequence comes from Rotaria sp. Silwood1, assembly GCA_905250075.1. Taxonomy (NCBI): domain Eukaryota; kingdom Metazoa; phylum Rotifera; class Eurotatoria; order Philodinida; family Philodinidae; genus Rotaria; species Rotaria sp. Silwood1. The sequence goes on from CAJNOP010000462.1 coordinate 118,738, forward strand.
GTTAAAATGGACGAATCAGATTTCAGGAGACCTTTTCTCCCTTATTGTGTGCACATGTGTAGTCATGTTCGGGCCTATTCTAGGGTTCTTTGGGATGCTCTATCGATTGGTGGGTATAAGTATGGATCCCCTCCTATCCCTTCATGGAGATACAGCAAAGCAGGCTTTGATGGATCCTTTAACAGTGACGTCTTACGAGATTTTATAATACTAGCGTATACGGCCGTGGCGTTTCCACGAGAGTCGTAACCGGCGACAGTTTACGGCCGATGTTTACAGTGGCTGTGGTATGCCGTAATGCATTAGGTACGACTATTGTAAACGGTGATCGGAAACGGTGGACGTATACGATGCCTTACGTTGTTTTCCAACGACAGTATACAGTCGCCGTATTGTTACAGTAGCAGTTTACGTCGGATCTGTACGGTGAGCATGTACGATTGACGTAATATACTGCAAAGCATCGTTTACTGCCGCCGTAAACAGCTACTGTAAACAGCCGTCGTTATTCGCCGTATTTGGTTAGTGAACGGCCGTTTACGGCAGTGTGTGATTGATCTGGGCTCTCGAGACCAATGGAAAACAGGTGTGATTTAATTCTATGGATTCACTTCTCGTATATGTAGTGGACTAGACAAAAAAAGTCTGTTGATAAAAATACAATCTTCTCCTTCTTGACCATAACATGTCGATTTATTTTGCGATAGGAATGACGTGACAAGATTTACAGATTAGTTATGAAGGATTATTTTATTGACAGAATGGTTCGTTTGCGAAGATCGGCTTACAAAGAAATTGGATATCCCTTCTGAAACTGTCACTCGAAGGATTAAAAGTATGATTAATAGCAAGAAAGATGGTTTGCATTCTAACCCTCAGTTTGCTGAAACAAAACATTATCAGATATTCTGTAAGCCTGAAGAAAATCGAATGAAATAAAGAAATCTTAAATTTTTCGATTGATTTTTCTTGCAGTAGAAATCAAAAATCACCAGTCCATCGAACGTGTTTGTAAATACTGTTTAAAATTCAGTCGTTTTAAATTATAACTGAAAACAAAGAATTTACATTTATAAATTTCTTAACTTAAATAGACTTCTTTTGATGATGGGCAATTGAGTTCGATATAATGTGTTTGTAGTATATATATAAAATGAATCATTATAAATACGATCTTTTTTCGACTTTTGAGTCTGACAATGGCAGTGTGTCTGATATTGAGAGAAAAAATGTTATGATTTCTGACTTTTACCTTAACAGAAAATTGTATCTTATTTAAAAGAATGAATGATTTTCGATGTATCACAAAAAAATTTCGTTCTCTACTGTTTCATGTAATTTTGTTGAAATAGTCAAACTGCAGTAGAAACTGAACAGACAGTAATAAATTTCAAATACAAGAAACTACTTTTTTGCTGAATATTTCTCACTGAAGATCGATTTATGTTTTTAGTTCTGAAAGTCTGTTGAATTGATTAAAAAGTGCTATTTCAACTTTGAAACATATAAATCAAGACGACAACAGATATGGAAATAAAATAGCATATTTTTTTTTCATCTATTAAAACATCAAATCAACACTAAAGCTTTTACCAAACACTCGGTGCTCTTATTTGCTATTTACCTTAAATGTTTTTATTGGAGATTTTGGCATGACAATATTTATTCTGCTCGTTAGTTGTTATTTTCGTTTCTTTACCTTAGAGTCAGTAGCATGTCACTTGCCTCATTTTATCACACACCGAAAACTTGCATTTTCATATTCTATATAAAGGCGATATCGAGACTCAGTATATTCATATTATTCAATCATGTTATTTTCAACAGTAGTCATCGTTGTTCTTTTCTCTTTTAACGGTATTCTACAGGCTGCAAAATGTCCGAATATTGCTACCGTATCTGAATTTACTGCGAGTAGAGTAAGTTCTTCTAGAAGGAAATATTTTTCAATAATAGATTTAGAAATTTTTCAGTATGCAGGTGTATGGTATGAAATATATCGAAATACTATTATATTTGAACTTGGTGCTAAATGTGTCAATGCAACTTATACACTAAATGATGATGGCTCGATTGGAGTATGGAATCAAGCTGTAAACTTGTTTGGTCATTATACTAGTATAAATGGAACAGCGAAAGTGAAAAATTCTGCACAACCCGGTGCATTAGTTGTTAGTTTCAATAGTCCAAGTATGGATCATTTATATTTGAATAATTCTTTTTTTGTAAGTGCTTGTTTGTCTACCTGAACAGATTTACAGGGTGACTATAATATAATCAGTACAAACTATAATGATTATGCACTGGTCTATTCATGTCGCAATTTTTTCTTCAATTGGTTTAAATGGGAATCAATATGGTTTCTTTCGTATGAAAAAAACTTCGTTTTTGTTTTTAGAGTTCCATTGAATTTTTATTCTTGATATTTGTTTAATTTAGACGAACAAAAACGTTATCTTCAGAAACAGTTGATGCATTGAAAAAGATCTTATCAAATATGGGTGTCAGTACAAGCGGACTTAAACAAACAAATCAGAACTGTTAATTTGATTTCATCTTATTCTTTTTTGCGTAGTTCTTGAAAATAGAGCTTGTATATCATCTTCGAGTGATAATTACTTGTTTAATAATCATTTTTAATCTGAGTATGAATAAATATTTTGGGACAATACGTAAACGATTAGTTACATTACAATCAAAGTTTATCTTCTTATTTTAACGCTGTTGTTACTTTAAAAAGAAAAGTGATATTCACATTATCTACGCAATTTATCAAATTATTCTTCAGAAGTAAAAACAGAATGAACTAAGTTGGAAATAATATTTAGCTAGGGAGCAATGTTATAATTTCAAATAGAGTAAATGATGAGTTTTATGCCAAAAGAAAGTCCGTCAAAAACGAGATTTATAGGTAGTAAACAGCAAGGATTATGTAAGTTTTCGTATGTAAGAACTGTCGACGCTTGAGGAATTTTGAGCGTGTGAAGTTGAGAATGGGGTGGAAGCGAAGATCACATGAGTCCACGAATCTTACCCTTACTCTCTTTTCTCCTCCATAACTTTTCTTACACCTAGGGAAGACAAAACTTCCTAATTCTAGACAGTTTAACACAAAAAAATTTGCGTAACCTTTTACTGTTCAATATCAATAAACCCCGTTTTAGACGAGCTTTTCTTTAGTATAAAATTCATTATGTGTTCTATTTGAAATTGTAGCGCTATTCCCGTGACAAAAATTATTTCCAACTTAAATAGTACATTAAGCACGAAGTAAAGATTTTATGATCGTTAATAAAACAACATCTATTGTCTGTTAAAAACAAAGTGGCCGTAGCCATTTTCCCAATAACTTGAGAACGGAAGCAGCTAGTGAGCTGCGGTTTTCACCAGTCGCAAGAGACGACAGTAGGACATCTTTTTCTTCAATATTGTGTAACATGAAATCATTTTAAGATCAATCATTTCTGCAAAACACCGAAAAAAATCCATGAAAACGTTATGCTGTTCCGATGAATTTTGGTTTTGACATTGTGATTTGGATAGAGGGGCCATCAATCTATAGTCTAACATATAATCTGAATGATCATCTTCACGTATTATAATGTTAAGGAAATCAAATTCTTTATTTACTCCTTAGAAAAGTATGAATTTCTCTTCATTTTTAAGCAAATTTTCTTAGTTTTTCTGAAAATTTTATCTCAATAAAAGTTAATTTTTGTGCATTGTTTCGATGTTTTGTAAAAACATTTGCTTTTAAAATGATTCCGTGCTATACAATATCGGAGAAAAGGATGCCCTAGTGTCGTCTCTTTCGACTGGTGAAAACCGCAGCTCACTAGCTGCTTCCGTTCTTCAGTTATTGGAAAAATGGTCGCGGCCACTTTTTTTTAAGGGTGTGGGTGTGGGTGTGGGTGGGGTGTGGGTGTGGGTGTGGGTGTGGGTGTGGGGTGTGGGTGTGGGTGTGGGTGGGTGTGGGCGTGGGTGTGGGTGTGGGCGTGGGTGTGGGTGGGTGTGGGTGTGGGTGTGGGTGGGTATGGGTGTGGGTGTGGGTATGAGTTTGTGGGTACGGATGTTGCTCTTTTGTCACACACACTCACACCCACCCCACACCCACACCCTAAAATACTATAACTGAGTCTTTATTGTCTTTCATTGTACTTCTATTTTATATCAAACAATCTACAGTTATCGTGAACAAAATAATTTCTGATGATGAAACAACAACATATGAAAAATCATTCACTTTATTTAACAACTTGTAATTGAATTCTTGATCATGAATATGTGAATAAGTATTTTTTATTTTCGGTCATATGTACAAGTGTTCCGTCAGCGAAATAAGCAGAGGAAAGCAAAACGAGAGTAAAATAGTCGTCACATATATGTGATATACATTTCATTTTTTTTATTTTAATGTCATGTGAAACAATAAGAGAATAATGGTGATAAGCATACGAAACATATGTCTCACAGGAAAAGATTTCGAAGCTGCTGAAAGTCAAATTATCAAAATAGTTTACGATAATGGTTTCTACTGTTTTATATACAAGTTTTTCCATGCTTTTCGATTTTTATACTTTTCCTTTGTTCGTTTGTTTCAATCTTATTTTCAAGTCATATCTTATCAAACTGTTTTACATACATTAAAAATCTTTTACTGTTTTCATCGTAATAATGTTTTATATTTGTCTGCAGAGGTTTCGTATAAGATTTTTTTCATTTTATTGACAATGCTGATTGACAATGCTGATTGACAATTTTTCTACTCTTATTTGTCTTTATTAATAGGGGTTCCGATGACATTACAATAAGAAAGATTCTTTTTTTGGACATTTACTTTTTGATCCTGTTGTTATAAGACTGAATGAAAAAAGTGGATTTAATTTCAAAAAACTTTTTTAAAAAACTAAGAACCTGCTAAAAGATAATTTTTTTTGCTGAAAATAACGTAGTTATTGTCACATAATACATGAAAGAAGCTATGGACAACACTGATATTTGTTGAATGAAGTTCGACAAGAATTTCTTGTGGACATGAATTTTTATTCGAATTGAATAAACCAGGAAAGAATGAATATTCACTACCTTCTACATCAATTTTAAGTATATCAATGAATCGATTTTGATGATTCAGTTCTTGAAGAATAGTCGACCAACTCTTCGAACCATTTGGTCCAATTCCATTACCGCACGTGATTTGATGAAAACTACACGTTTTGAACGTGACATCAATATAGATTTTTATCGAATACATGAATTTCACATTAAGACATGATTTGGTTGTGGATGCTTGAGTGGGGTGTAGATGAAAAAAACACTTACATCCAGGTTCACATCTACGCCCACACTCACACCCATATCCATCCATGGTCTCTGCATAATTACTGTGATATAAATAAACCTGAAGGCATGATGCTATCTTTTACTCTTTAAAAGGATGAAAAAACACACATGTCTGTATATCAGTCTATGGTATAAGTCATCTTCAACGACAAAAAGAAAACATAGAGATGTGAATTCATACAGATGGTGTTAATTATCGGTAAAAAAATTCTGTAAAAACAACCAATCTATGAACAGTCCATGCTACACTTTGTAAAAACATTAATAAAAAAACAAATTTTTTCTTCTGTGTTATTCTGGAAGCACACTAGTAGAGAACAGAAAAAATCCTAACATCGTAAGAATTAGTGTTATCGCATTTTATACATGAAAAAAAGAAGTACATCTCTGTTAGTCGTGATGCACATGTCTAAGGCATCCTCTGCTAAGAAATAAATTCCTTTGGGTGTTGCATTGGCGGTCAACATACTACCAAACCGACATTTACTTGATAGCAGCGAAAATATTTGTACAAGATAATATCAATACTGTAAGACTAACGAGAGGGTATGGCTGTAGGTGTAGGTGTGGGTGTGGGTGTGGGGTGTG
>CAJNOP010000462.1:124678-151623 GCA_905250075.1 Rotaria sp. Silwood1
CCTTTATCTATTTCTGAATGCGAACAGACAAGAGATGTAAAAAAAAACAAGTAATACATAATATATGATATAGAAATGAGATACTTTGATATCGAATGATTATCAATTAATGGTGATTGATCTATAAAAAAATTCATTTTAGATCCAAAAAATAGAAAATATTCAATTTACCATCTGATTTAATGTTTTCTTTATTACATTCGCAAACAGAAAAACAACTCTTTTTTTCGATAATGGCAAAGGCTCGACTTTCATTTTCCCTTCTAATATAAAAAACACAAAATACAATAAACAATAGAAGAAATTTTTAATTAATATTCATTTTTACCTAAACAATTTAATGCTATTGCTTGATTTACTTGTTCAGATATATTTTGTATTTCATCAATTGAACTATCAGATGCATCAAGAAATTTTTTCGCTCGTTCAATTAAATATTGTTCGCGTCCAATAGTAAGTCATTTTTTTTCAACAATTAGATTCAGGGTCGCTATAGCTACATCTAACTCATTACGAAGATTATCTAATCGATTTTTATTTTGTTTGGCTATTTCAACATGTTCAATCAAATGATTTAAGCAGACAAGACGTGAACAACAATGACATTCATATAATTCTTTGATTTCATCGTCACATGTTATATCAGTACATGAACCTATTTCGGGCATATTTAAAAACAAAACAAAACAAAGAAATACAAATATTTATATCATTAGTATTTTCTGATATGCAACGATTTTCGTTATGAATAAAAATATGTGAAATTTTTGACTAACAAAGATAAACTCATAAAAATGGAAAGAGAAAGGAAGATAAATATATAACGAAGTGGAAGCAAGAGTTGCCATTGTTTCTTGTATCGAATAGGATAGTTCGCTGATAAATATGGATGACTCATCATATGATTTAAATAGTGAAAACGTGCAAATCGAGGTCAAATAGTAGACTAAATGGCCATAAAAACTGTACTATAACTAAAGATTATTTTCGTAAAATTTATGCATCTTGAAAAAAGACCTCATAATCGAAATAAGAACAATTTTGACTGATACTTTATCAAAAGTCTAAATTTCTATAAATTAAGAGTACAGTAATGTTTATTGACTTTAGTGTGTAAAAAGAATAACTTAGTGGAAATATTGGCTGAAACTAACATGTATCTAAGCATTGGTAGTAGTTTAGTTTTCTAAAAATATGCTGAAATTATGATTGTTCCTAAAATATTAGTTCTATAGACAAGACTATTCGATACAATGATTACATCATCATCTTGTCTTATAAAAACGTCAAAGAACAGTTAATTGATAGAAAAATAATTGCTTCATTTACTACAATTCTGATACAAAGTCGAACAGTAGAAAACGTTGGTAAGAACATAATGAAGAATCAGCTAATGCAAATGTATATAACACCTTTTACAATGAAAAGTTACAAACAAAAAATAAAACAGATGGAAACAAGAATGTTTTTCGTTCGATAGCAAAATGTGCGATTTTTAGAGTCGGTATAAACGTTATATACTCCATACACTATTGAATATAGCACATTTGTATAGAGTATATGACGGAATTCTTTTTTAATAAAATAATGTTAAACTAGATGCGATGTTGAATGGAAGAAAATTGATTCTACTAGATGTTCGATACTTACGAAGATGAGGATAATGCTCTTTTATTGCTACGGGCTAGATTAATGTAAATCTTTGTCTTTTCGAACATTGTCTTTTCTTTTATCATACCGATACTTGTTCATCTCCAACTAAATTTTGTTTATTAAGTCAAGAAACAAATGAAGCAATATTTTTAAAACTTTCATGGTTAATATCGGTTTGCAAATCAAAATTTGCAAATAATGATTGATATCGAGAATTTTTAAGAATAGATAGTGTTTCCTACAAAGAATAAAATGTAAATAGAAAAGGAATAAATTTACAAGGATCATCTACAGCTTCGATTCATTCATAGTAAATCGTTTGGTAACAAAAGGATACAATTTCTGAAAGAATCAAATTAAATTATATCTACATCCACCTCACATTTAGACTATAGCAATATTAGTATATAAAATGAGTTTTTCATTTATTGTAAATACTCAGATACTTTTCTGTTATTTAAGAAGTTGATTTTATTAGATAAAGTTATTTAAATTTCGTTTAGACCACAGTTGGAGTTAAAAATATTTTTCAAAAAAAAATTGATAGTTGAGAAAATCGGAAAAACGTTAAAATGGTTATAACGAGAGTTATAACTATCAACCCAGGTTATAACTATCAACCGTAGTTCTATCAACTCGGGTTATAACTATCAACAGCAATTATTAATAACAGGTGATTTTAAATTTTGAGGTTGTGGATTTTGTAATTACAATATAAGAGTCAAAAATATTGATTCAAACTCTAGAAATTCGGAAAAGAAAATACTGATTACACTCATGTGAGGAATTGTGTATGAACCTTCTTTTCGCTTATTTGAAGAAGGGTGTGGGTGTGGGTGTTGTTGTACCTGTAGATAAAGAGAAGACCCACACCCACACCCACCCACCCACGCCCACACCCACACACCCCACACCCCACCCACACCCACACACCCCACACCCACACACCCCACACCCACACCCACCCACACCTACACCCCACACCCACTTTGCCCGACTTCTAGAAAAAATAAAGCGTCAACAAAGATCAAAAAATGACCCCTTCAACACTAACACCCAAAATCTCACTTATAGTCCACACAAACACCCTAGTTGTATCCACTAACACTCACGCAACTCTATAATCTACATTCTGACACTAATAAGTGCTATCCCTATATCACTTTTCCTGATAAACTTTTCACTGGAAATATCCCTTAAATCCCCTCCCCTCTGGAAAAAAATGCTGTTTTTCAAGAAGTAAATAACAGAAATCATCAAAAATTTGGCCAGAAAAGAGATATCTATTTAAAAATCATACTGTTTCTGGAAGAACAGAACACGGACTATCTTCCTATACATTTATTGAGAACGTTTCAACTCGTCACGTGACGAGTTGAACAAACAGCAAAAATCAGACCTTTCGTAACACCAAAAATATAGGGATGTCGTAACGAAATTTACAGGGCGATCGTAACGATTAATACAGGGAGTTCGTAACAGTTGCAGAGCTTTCGCAACGAAGCAACAGGGATTTCGTAATGAGGATGAGGGTGATAGCTGGACTTAGTTTGCAGAAATTACATGCTTTTCGTTGCGAAAGCTTTGTAATGGTACATATTAAGACACCAATTACGAGTACCCTGTAAAATTTGTTACGAAAGCCCTGATTCTGTCGTTACGAAAGCTCTGTCACAGGCTTTCGTACTATCAATTCGTTACGAAAGCCAGACAAGAAAAAACGTGACGAGTTGAAACATTCCTCATTTATCCCAATTCTTATTTTTCTGACGAAAACCGACATTTGTCGATAGGGCAAAGGTTGAAGAGATGTTTCCAGTGAAAAGTTTATCAGGAAAAGTGATATAGGGATAGCACTTATTAGTGTCAGAATGTAGATTATAGAGTTGCGTGAGTGTTAGTGAATATAACTTAGGGTGTTTGTGTGGACTATAAGTGAGATTTTGGGTGTTAGTGTTGAAGGGGGTCATTTTTTGATCTTTGTTGACGCTTTATTTTTTCTAGAAGTCAGACAAAGTGGGTGTTAGTGGATGTTTGTGCACATAACTCTCCAAGTTGTGGGTGTTAGTGAAGATTACCCCAATGCATTTTTACAAAATTGGGTGTTAGTGGTGTTAGCATAAATTAGTAATACCCCCGCACACCCACAGCCGCACACTCACACCGTTATCAACGATTTCTTATTCTTATGTTTTCACTTTCTGAATTTTGACTTTGTTTTTGATTTGTCAGCAGACATGCTCTCGCTTATTTAGGGTGGATACTATACTTTGCCGTCAAAGTTAATTTTATCAAGAAATTAGTTCCTTGTTAGATGCCTTAATGATCAACGGTCTTCTACATTTCTAACATGAAGTTTTTATTCAGTTATATTATATTTTTGTGTTAATCGTACCTATTGTTTGTACTCTTCCTATCGTATTCTATATCCAATTTTTCCTACTCTGCCAGTCAGAAGGATCGAAACAGGTATAAACGCATTGCAAAAATGGAAGCCTCGATTGTAAGTGAATGACGACCATGTTTTTCGTTATTGGGGCGCTTAAAGGTCCCTTTGGATGTTTCTGACTGTCTTGGTAATTAAAGAAAACCTCATAATCGAATTCGTTTTCACATGAATGTGCTTGACATATATCGTACAGAGCTAAAAGCGCTTTTCAAATTTCATATGAACGTGTCTCGCTTAATATGAATTTTTCTTTATGCAATGAGTTCTATGTTAAATTGTTCTTTCTGACATCTATCATAGTTCAAGACCGATTAGCCTTTGTAGACGATTTTCAGGTATGGCAGAGCTTGACCATAACGATAAACAATGTATTCATGGTATTGAAATGCTGTTCCTTGGACAGAATGGAAACCCAGCGGTGCTGAAGCCAGTGAATCATTGGTTGCATTCTGAACCGATATGTTACCTAATAGAACCTTGTTGTAAAATATCACACGGGTTTGATTCGTTGCGTTCACTTCTGTGTAGTTATGAGATTTTCGAGGATCATCGGCAAAATATGCACCATGACCTAAAAGCGAAGTGAAGATTAATTGAGAGAAAATTTTGCCAGCAATACTCATTTCAGAGTGAGAATAATGATGGCATCATGTTTTCCAAAGTCCCTCGTGTGTTACGTATAATAATTCTTTGAGATCGAACATTTTTAAGAAAATCATCTAGCAAACAGTCACGACGTCTTCCATTCATAGAAGGAGAAACAGATCTGCGAGAATCTGATCAACCTTAGGGGTGGAAAGTTATTGTTACCGTTCCCGGGTAACGGTAACGGGACCATTACCAGTTACCTGGGTAACTGGTTACTCCTTCCATAGCAACCGTTACCGTTACCGTTCTCGGGTAACGGTCTGGGAACGGTAACTTCCCACCTCTAATCAAGCTAAGCGTGAAGGGAAACCACAAATAGAACATAACTAAGAAATTGGGATGAAATATTCAAACACTCGAAGAGATCATAGGAAATATTTCAATCAAGACAAGAATTAAATGGCATATTTTACTTACCCCATGCTCCACTTGCGACGAAGTATCGATCATCATAACCATCTTCGGGTATTCCCTCAATTCCAGCGCTTTTCGTTCCATGAAACAGCAATTGTTCATTTGGATCGAGATTTTTGCATTGTTTGCCAATAAGCTTTCTCATTCCTTCGTATGTCTCTTCCAAATATGGATTTTTAATTTCTTCTATGGATATGATCTGTACTCCACTGATCTTTTTTATTTCAGTTGAAACTGCGTTGTACAGAATTGCGCTTGACGATAGTGGAACCAATACCACGTAGTGTTTTGGTGGTGGTGATGGTATGACCGAAAGTGGTTCTCCCATTTGCGTCCATCCCCGTTTTATCATCTTATCAATGCGTTGTTGCAGATGAGCATCGATCGGACGAAGAATTCGAAAGCGTTTGTTTTTGATGTTATCAACAATCGATTCCAGGTCGATAGAATAAGGCTTCTGCTCAATATCGATTCGCATGCCTAACTCGTGGGTGTAATCTTTTTCCAGTGCAAGATTACTGACATCAAAATCAATGCGATCATGGGTTAATGCTACGTGTGGTTCAATTAGATCCATGGTAAATGGACCAGTGTCTGCATTTTCATCAAGCAGCAATACGTATCGCCAATCTTCTCGCAAGACTTTGCATGATATACCGAATTTATAGAGTTCATCTTCAAAGCGATCGATATCGAAATATGCATGAGAAGGTAAATGGCAGTCTAGATCAGCCGGAACAAGTTCCATGTTCATATACGGAACGCCATTTCTAAGTTCGATCCAGTCTTTGGGATTCGGTTTACTAGCCGGTCGCACTGCATAGTGACCAACAATCCAATCACGAACAAAACCACCTTCCACTTTGCAGTTAAATTTACACACAGCAATCCAACCTACAGCTTCCATACGTGTCTCACGTGTTGCTTTGGAACCCTTGACACTGTTGTATAAATCCACTAATGTTCGACTGCTGTCAGTAACACGAGCAATCCGTTCTTCAATATCCCGACAATCTTTGCGCATTTGTGGACGGAGAATTCTCGGAGGAACACCTACGAAGAAAATAAGTACAACTGCTCTGCGCAGGACAACGAAGACCTAAGAAAGGCTGCATTGTCACATTCTAGTTCAGTGTCCATACTACTTGCTATTTAAAATTGCAGATTCTCCTTTTATTTCATCTATTGATGACGACTACGATAGCATGTCGCGTAAATAAGCACTCATTTTGAGGTCTTCACTCACTGAGTTTCGAAGTAGATTCAATGAAAAATGACTGATGAAAAACTACTTAATTTCCTATCATCAACTAAGTAGAAAATGATGTCATTTTACCGTTGATTTACATGTCGTTTTCTCTGTCTTTCTGATGGCGTCCGTTGTTCAATGTTCTCCAGTGTGACTTTCTAGAAAGTTAAATATTCTTGAACTCGATCGACAGGTCTTGTCGTAGTTCCTACGGGTTGTCGTGTACTCTGTGTTGTTTTCTTTCCATAATATTTTGTTCCCGTCAGCTTTTCAGAACAATCTAGTACTACTATTTGGACTATCAGTACAAAAGGACATCAGGTGATTACCAAACGTCTTAATCTCTTTCTTAGTCGAATGTGATGAGCCATCAACATTCATTGTGATGATGGAGACAAAATAGTAATGAGAGTAAGGCTCTGATTGAAGAAAACTGCTCCTGTATTTTATCATGGAGTACTCACACAACTAGTCATACGCGAGGCAATAGTTACCGGCACTCGGGTGTCTGATGACTGCACAATTCTTCAACCATTTCAAGAAAGAATCAAATTCTTGCTTCACTTTCTTATTGTCCGAATCTCTTCCTTTCACTGTAACATCACAGGTTTTCGTTGCTGTATTGGCATTGATGATTATTTCCACTTGTTTCTGAGTTTCCCATCGCCATTTGAGCGGATTGAAAATATGTACCATTTTCATGACACTCTGAAGGTTTCGAGAAAAATTGCTATTGGCTTCAGTTGTTGTTGAAGATCCTGCTGTCAACGAAAATTTCATTTCGTCGACCATTTGTTGTCGAAGATGCAACTCAGCATTGAGGACAGTGCCGACTGGACCATCCAATGTCAACATTCCGTTACTCATTTGTAGATTAATTTTATTCGAGAATGTCGATTGAGCACTACTAAATCTGTTGTTACTGTTAAGATAAGTTTCTTCCTCGCTTGAAATAGTGAATTGACGCTTCATTGAAGATTCAAGCCAAGCAGGCTTTATCTCACCAATGAATGAAAGAACGGCTGTTGCTCGAACAGCAGTTGAATGGCGAATGTCCCTCGCCAAGACAATAGATACAGGCGTTGCACTGATCGCACGAGTCAAAGTGGACTGTAAGTCTAGAACAGCAATTTCATCAGGTTTATTGTAGCGCACAAATCGATGAACACGATCTTTCAACTCTTTCATTGAAACAAAAACATTGTCCGCATAACCAGCAAGCAGTGCTCGAGCAATTCGTTCCCAGTCTGCTGATGTAGCTTGAGCTTGTTTTCGAAACTCCTGTGACATGTTGAAGGACTTTTCTAGAGTTGTGTACCGTCTAAGTGCTTGCGCGATAATATGTTTGACACTGGAGAGACCTTTCCCTTGACAAACTCGGTCCAAGTTGAATTGGTGTGTTGGCACAGATTGTTTCAATAGGAGTATCTCGTTCATGACATTCAACAATGTCATAAAGTCACCATCGGAGCTCTTGAACTGTTGTGGTAAAGCTTTAAAAATAGTGGTGATATTCAAAACACCGAGTATAGATGATAAGGCGATGAGATCGCGCCCGCAGCCATTATGACGGAGAGCGGCCAAGACGGCTTTTGACATAGCCAAAGAACCGAAATCAGGCAATTTTCCGAGAACTTCACCATACTTCGAAAGCCTTGCATTCGATTCGCTTCCTTCCATGATTCCTGAAACAAACGAATAACAATCGAGAACTGTGCACGTACTATGTAGAGAAAACTTGCGTGGATATTGGTCGTCTATGCAGTAGTCCTGGACAAAACGAATTCCTCCTATCCTGAAATATTATGGTTTCTCATCATTGTGAGCTGATATTTCGAGTGCTCGTTTGACTCATCCGGGTCAATCATATTCGGTCGTACACGACCGTCTACCAACCAATTACGGCGGGTAACAGCAGCTGTTTTGCGGTAGCGATTTACGGTAAACGTAAACGATGCTTTACGGCGTATTATGGCCATCCAAAACTATAAGCATAAACCGTCGTCGTTTACGGCTACCCTAACAATATGGCGACTGTAAATGATACTCGGATTACACAGAGATGGGCACGATTCGGTTTGTGAACCCAAGTCAATCATGGTCGGCCGTACACTAACCACTCACGGCGGATAATGGTGACTGTTTACGTTAGCCGTTTACAGCCGTGGTAAACGATACTTTACAGCATATTACGACTACCCAGGACAATGCTTATGGTGGTCGAGACGGTCAAAAACAATACGTATACTGTCGTTTTATACAGTTTACGGTCGTAAAAGTAACTGTAAATTGACGTTTGGTATGCGCAGTATTACGGCCGTATTTTATCGTGCCGTACACAGTTAAAAACGGCCGTCAAACGGTCGTACAATCGAGTATACGACCGTTTACGATCGTTTACAACGCGGTGAGATACGACCGTAATACTGCGCATATGAAACGTGCGAAAAACTATCTAAAACGGTCGTTTACGACCGTGCCGATTTGATCAGGGCACCGAAAACAATGCCCGTTAAAGGTCACCGTAAACAACTAGTGTAACAATATGGCGACTGTATACTTTTTTCGAAAAATACCGTTAGACATCGTTTACGTCAGGTATTCGCGGTAACCGTTTACAACAGTCGTAAATAACGTTTTCCGGCATATTACGGCCATTGTAAACAATGACCGTAAAATGTGACTGTCAACGACTAGCATAGCAACACGGCAACTGTATACGTCGATGAGATAAAATGTCGTCAGACACCATCTACGTAAGCTGTATACAGTAGTTGCTCACAGCGATCGTAAACAATGACCATAAAAAAATTGCCGTGAACGACTTCCGTAAAAATACGCCGCCTGTATAAGCTCCTCGATTCGTATCGCAAGGTACCATCTGGGAAAGCATCAAAATCAGGATTTTTCGGATACTCCTGTCAGATACAAAACTGGAATGTGTAAAAACAATGAAGACGTCGTGACCTGAAGAAATCCACTTAGTAAACCTACACAGACTCACGCTAACCGAAAAAAGCAGGATTTTTTTCATACTTTTTTCAATTGATGATTTCCCCAGGATTTTTGGGAATTTTTCACGTTATCTTTCGATTTTTAGCCTATTCTCAATGAGCTCTTTCAGATTAAGTGCTCGGAGGGTATTTTTGATGAATTTTTAAGAACAGAATTTTAGCAGGATTTTTTACATACTTTTTTTCTACTGATGATCTCTCTTGGAATTTTCATGATTTTTCGACATTTGTTTGCAGTTTTAGCTTATTCTCAATAAGCTCTTTCATATGAGATGCTCAGTGCTGATTTCTGATTTTCTTTTAAAACCGGGATTTTAGCACGATTTGTTGATGCTTTATTTTCTATTGGTGATTTCTGTAGGATATTTCCGGTATTTTTCCATGAAATTTCGATTTTTAGCCTTTTCTCAGCGAGCACTTTCAGATGAGGTGCGACACTGGATTTCTGATGATTTTTAGAACTATGATTTTTCTGGATTTTAGCCGGATTTTTTTGAGGCTTTTTCTTGTATTGAGGATTTCTCTAGGATTTTTCAGAATTTTTTCCTTGAGATTCCGATTTTTAGCCTTATCTCAGTGAGCTCTTTCAGACGAGGTGCGAGTCTATGGATTTCTGATGATTTCAAAAACGATCATGTTTTTGCGGGTTCTAGCAGGATTTTTTTTATGCTTTTTTTTCTATCGAGGATTTCTCTAGGATTTTTCGGGATTTTATCCTGAGATTTCGATTTTTAGCCTGTTGTCAATGAGCTCGTTCATATGGGATGTTCAGAGCCGATTTCTGATGATTTTTTAAATGGAGGATTTTAGCAGGATTTTTTTGATGCTTTTTTTTTCGTTTTGAGGTTCTCTCAAGGATTTTTCGAGTCAGCCTCGGTTTTTTCGCCTGTTGTCGATGAGCTCTTTCATATGAAATGCTCTAAACTGATTTATGATGACTTTTTAAAAATAGGATTTTAGTAGGATTTTTCGTGGTCGTATACGGCTGCCGTATACGACACGCAATTTACTGCCGTAATACGGTGCATAGATATACGGAGTCGTAAACGGCGGTGTACAGTCGTATCTGGTCGTCGTAATGCTCGATCTGGCGTTTGGGAAACTATCTATTAAACTTACAAATAATACTAACAAGTTGGCATTAAGTAGTCCTTATGTCAATAACCCGAAAGAATTGGAGTTACTGGTTAATGCTAATGTCTAAGCATTAGCCTTTTGTTAAATAGTAATGCTAACATATCACCTATATTGTAAGATGTTCAATTAAATATTATTCTTTTCGCTTTTGCTTCCGTGAAGAGACTCTCAGATAAAAAGAGAGGAACATGACCATCATGGTTTGGATCAAAATCATCTGCATCTAACAGAGAATAAGGCTGCAAATCAAACACCAAAACTCATGTAACTCATATAGACCTCTCAAAGATGACCTTCGGTGCAAGTCAATTGTGGAGATCCCAGGCTGTTTTTTTTTCATAGCGTTGTAGGCCACAGAGAGTACTTCCAACTTCTAAAGACCGCCTCCAAAGGCGATCCATTTCTTGGGAGATAGCCTGACTTGAAAATCCCCATTTTTGAGAGGACTTTCCTGACCAAATCGAACGGTGCAGATGGCTGACATTTTTTGGAGAGTTAGACCTTTCAGTATTCTATTTACAGTAGAAATTTTAGATTTGTACCAATGAGAAAAGCAGTTCACCAGTCAAGAGTTAAGAAAGGACTGTTTTTCCCGTGAACACGAAAATAAAATTGTTATAAATCGATTACGGAATGATATTCTCATGAAACCTATACATATTACGAAAGAGCAGTGATTGGGCTGCATGAGCACATGAAAATTGACAACTCGACTTTCTGAGTAGGGAGGGGTCCTTAAGTCTGGTGCCAACAACATCTCAAATACCTGAAGGAATGCAAACGTAGAGTTGTCTTTAGTACAAGAGATACATCATGGCCTTTCCGGTTACAGCAGTTAACATTCTGCGTTTGCTGTAGCCTAGAGTCTTTTCCTACATTTCAGTTTGAGTATCTGGCAACACTAAGCAGATCAATAACTTGAACAATATCTTCTTCGTGTTCACCAAACCAAAGAAATTCCATTGAGAATTTTCGTGAAAAATAACCAAAGGTACATCGAACACTCACAACCTTTTCTTCTGTACAAACAGGATAAACAGGACAAATGGAGTCCAGGAGAGCTGTAGCAGAATTTTCTAGATGAGGAAAACAGAATCGCAGCATTAAACGTTTGTCCTACAAGATTCAAACGAGTGAACAATGATTATGTTCAATTTAAAGCTAATAGTTTCTGCACACTACTATTGTGACACTGAATGCTACTTTTTGGATTCATAGAATGAGCGTTACATCGTTATTCGACGCTTTTCCTGGTCGAGACTACAGGAAAATGAACTTCGTGGAAGGTACAAAGCATCATTCAAGACAAAAAATAGCCACTATACGTACCTAATCGTTTCAGCTCATGAATCGCTGAGTTAATCGCTTGCTGCGATGGTTTATCGGGTAAAAACTCTTTTACGTAGTTGAGTCCTTGTTTTAATGGCGATTTTCTCAACGAAAATTCAAGATTCATCAAATCCGATTGGCATATTTGAGGTTTTGGATACTTGAGAGCGTCGACTTTGAAATTGTACACTGAATAGTACTCTCCAGGTTGCGTTCTTCCTAAACGTCCGAGACGCTGCTTTATCGTGGACTCCGCTGCTCGAACTTCTTTCAATACAGTTCGTTTCGAATCGACGTCATAAACAGGCATATTTATCATGCCACTATCTATGACATATTTCAGGGAGGGAAAAGTGAGTGATGTTTCAGCGACAGTTGTAGAAAAGAAGACAGTTCCATACTCAATATTTTGTTGCTGAATATTTGGATGCTGAGATTGAACAAGTGGTTCCGCTATGATCGTTCCTCGACTAATCTCTTTCAATAGACGACAGCATTGATTGACTTCGGTCACCGAACTAACGAAGCATAGAATTTGATCGTGTCGTCGACGTTTTTGGCACAATTCTTGCACAATATCCAGAATGTTTTCTTTTGGACGCGGAATCTGTTGAACCGGAAATAGGGTACCCATCTGCGGCATAACAAACTCAGCCAAGCCAACTTGAGGAATTTGGTGAAAAAGGGCTGGTACTGATGAATCCAACGTTGCAGATGAAATTATTACTTTCATTTTAGATTTGAGTTCTGGCTTCGTTTTCAACAGTCGGGCTAAGAATGCCAAACAGAGATCAATATTCACAGAACGCTCGTGAACTTCGTCGACAAAGAAGACAACAGACTTGTTCAGTTTTGTATGAGTCGTAATGAAATTTTTATCATAAAGCAAACGTTCCTTGAGAAGACCGTCGGTTAAATAGAGTACTTTCGCTTGTGGATTATTTTCTCGGCCGCTGACAGCCCATCCGGCTATTTTTTCGGAGTTTGAACAAGCAGATGTTTCCATTGTCTCATTGACTCGTTTAGCAATTAACTGACATGGTAGACGACGTGGTTGCGTTACAATTACTTTATCATATCCTTCTGCTATAAGCAACGCCGGCAGTAGGGTGGACTTACCTGAAATGACAATGAGAACATAGTTTATTTTTATCGAGAGTGATCAAGCGAGCGAGTGAAACAAAGTGTGGGCCACTCTTTGACATTGTAACATACAAGTAGATTCACTCACCTGATCCAGTTGATGTAGCTATTGTGGTTACGGCATTTCGCTCGATGTTGTCCAGCAGGTCTTGCGATGAATCGAACAATGGTAGTTGTATCTTGAAACAATTATAGTAGATCATCAATCTTTCCAAAATGTTCGGTAGCAAATTAAAATGTTGTACTTCATGACCAGAATATTTTTTATGGGTTTTGAATTGTTTTCTAACTTTCTCAACAAGATCTTGCATAACAGTAACCGATTTTGTCGATGGATACTTCACCAGTTTCGTTCTTTGTATTATTATATTCTGTTCGATGAAGTCATCCAATGCTTGCTGTTTAAGCTGTTCGATTTCATTCATAAACTCATTTTTCTGCATGAAATCGTTTGTGTATTTTCGTATGTCTACCCATGGAGTCGTTAGTTTTCCATTTATTGTTTCATCAGCCTGGATTTGTGCTTGTTGAGCAATATGCTCGTTGAAATTTTTCGCGTATTCGGCGATTGTTTTTTCAAGTAATTGAGTGAACAATTTCGCATATTCTTTCCAATGGCGCGTTTTCGGTGCCACTTGAGGTAGAATAGTGTTGGTAAACTTTTTCGTGATTCGATTCAATTGTCGCTTATAGAAGTCTTTCGCCGATTGGATTACATTCAAAAGAGACCAGATTCGTTGTAGAATATTTTTAAATTCAGTATGATGCCCTTGGAAACCTGTGATAGTGACTGTATATGAATGATGACTCTCTTGAAATTCCATTTTGGGTATTCTATCGATGAAATGTTGATCTAAGTTTGGAGTTTTGCTTCGTAGATGATCAATAATAAACTTATACTTGGGAGTTAGAAAATCATTGACGACTTCTCTTTGAATGTCAGGATATGGTCGCTCTTTGATATTGCTAGAATTTTGCTTAAGCCTTTCTTCTCTCTCTTGATTCTTCCGTTGTTCTCTTTCCATGGTATCTATACGATCCCACAGTTCCTGCACAGTTCGTTTATGTTCAGCTGACTTTTCATTACCATGTTCCATTTGTTGTTGAACTTTCACTCGTGCGGTCTGAAGATCATTTTCCAGCTTTTGGTTTTTCTTTCGTAATTCTTCCAATTCTTTCTTCGTGGCGGCTGCGGCCTCAGAATCTACAGTTGACTTCGCTTCTTCAAGTAGGGCAATTTGATGTGGGAGACGACGCTTGGCCACATTTTCATTGATGCACTCATCGATCGGTTTTTCTGTTGCCTCCTCATCTATTTTAGTTACTGCTGTAGATATTTTAGATGTTGTTTCTGACCTTGATTCGGGCTGTTTGTGTGAGGCCGTATAGCTACTTCCTGAGCTCGTGGCACGGTCAGGCTGATTACTTGTTACATCATGGAGAGAAAATACACCAGCTGCATTGTTTGGCTTCTAAACAATTATGAAATGTTCAAATAGCAAATGGATGCCCAAAATTGTCTCGAAAAATGTGCAATAAAATCCTTCTTCATGGAAACTTCTATCGGTTGAAAGCGTGTAACTAATGAATCAATAATAAAAGTACTTTGAGTCGACTTATGTTGTAACTCATCTTATGTCAATTGAGCGCCTCTAAATACCTAAGGTTTCGGTGAGTTCCGGTGGTGTTGATCATAAGAAGATTTGACTTTACTCAACGCTTGCACATCATTGAGCCACCCATCCAAGATTCTTATTCAAGACTTTTTCTCTCTTTTATCAGTAATATTTTCTGGTATTACATCGCTTCTCTCTTCTCGTAAACAGTGTGCCTCACTGATTTTTCTTGGTTTCTCTTCATTAGGAATTTCTATCACTTTCTCTTGTCACTTTGCATGTAATTTTCTATCATGTGTGCAGGGCCATAGCGAGAGATGCGGACCCCCTGCCTTGGCAAAAGGTAAGCGTAGTACATGTACCGTATTTTTCAACGAAGTAAATACTGTGCTAAGTGTCAGGTCGGTCCTAGGACTGCTACTGGTACCATGTAAGCCAGTACTACCTGTTGCATGGTCGAATGGTCGGTGACTAAACCGGCTCCCCCATCGGGTCTGACTGCTCGATGAGGAGGGTGGCTAGACACTCCTGCATGACTAAAAGAAATACCTGACAAGGGCGTATGAGTTCTTTGAGAACCACCGGCCATCTAGCAAATGGAGCAAATCATTTCAATCCGGCGAAAGGCAAGGGGAAACCACCGCTGTACACTCCCAAGCACACCATGATCAACGTCAGAATTTCAAGTCGACATAACAGCGTGAATGGGGTTCTCAGAGAGAACAGCTCGCTCAGTAGGGATAGTCACGACGGACAGGTGACCCTCGACCGTTATCAGGCTACTTTTCGCACCAAGAACTCGCTCAAAATAGGGACCTGGAATGTAAGAACTATGTTCCAAAAGGGAAAGTTGGAAAATGTGAAGAAGGAAATGGAGAGGCTGAAACACAATGTGCTAGGTCTATCTGAGGTCAGATGGAAGGGAAATGGATCTTTTACAACAGACAGCTTTACTATATTCTACTCAGGAGGTGACCAACACGAGAGAGGAGTAGGCATACTCCTTGACAAAGAAACCTCCAAGTGTGTAAAAGGCTTCTGGGCGGTTTCAGACAGAGTTCTGCTTGTAAAGCTTCATGGTAAGCCTTTCAATGTCTCTTTCATCCAAGTTTATGCACCGACAGCTGACTATGATGAAGACGCAATCACAAATTTCTACGAAGAACTAGACAAAGCCTACAAACAATGCAACTCAAGACATCATATACGTAATGGGAGATTTTATTGCAAAAGTGGGAGATCAACGAATCGGCAATACTGTAGGACCTTTTGGTCTAGGAAACAAGAATGATAGAGAAAATAATTTGGTAACGTGGTGTCAGTCACATGATCTTGTCATCACGATCACATGGTTCAAGAATCACCCACGTAGACTGTGAACATGCCGAAGTCCCGGAGACCGGGCTAGAAATCAAATAGATTACAATATGGCTCCACATCGCTTCAGGAACTCCGTCATCTCTTTCAAAGCATTTCCTGGAGTAGACTGTGGTAGTGACCATGTTCCAGTTATCAGTGAAATTCGAGTAAAACTAAAAATATTAAGAAAACCAAAGAAAAATTCAAAACTTCAAGTCCATCTCCTCAGCACTGATCTAAACATGAAAGAAAATTTTCGAATTAAAATGCAGAATCGGTTTGAAGCATTGACTAAAACCAGCAAAATTATAGAGACTCAAGCATTATGGGAGCAGCTGAAATCCTCGATCACGGCATCAGCTGAAGAAGTACTCCCTAAAGATCAAATGAACAAAAAGATGAAGTGGATGACTGACGACATCCTAAAACTAATGGAACAAAGACGACTCAAGAAGTCAAATCTATCTGAATATAATTCGATAAACAAAGAAATTAAGAAGAAGTGCTCAGAGGCAAAAGAGAAATGGCTGAATGAGCAATGTTCAGAGATTGAGAACAAATTGAATGTGAACACCAGGTACGCTCATAGAAAAATAAATGACGTTACAGAAAAATCAATATGCAACAGATCAGGCTGCATCAAATCAAAAAGTGGGGCCATTCTCATGGGGAAGAGTGAAATATTGAACAGGTGGTCATAATACATAGAAGAACTTTTTGATGATAATAGGATGTCTAAACCTATCATCAAGAAAAATATGGAAGAACCTTCAATTATGAGAGACGAAGTGAGACATGCTATAAAATCAATGAAAAGTAACAAGGCAACGGGTCCGGATGGAATCTGCTGAAATGATTCAAAGCCTCGATGAACTAGGTGTTGATGCCATCACAAAATTAATAAACAAAATATATGATACAGGTGAAACTCCGGAAGACTTAACCAAATCAATATTCATAGCCCTTCCAAAAACATCTGAAGCCACTGAATGTGAACTTCATCGCACAGTCAGCCTCATGAGTCATGTAACAAAGATTCTCCTCAAGATTCTTACGATGCGAATGAAAAACAAAATCAAACCAGAAATAGCTAAAGAACAGTATGGATTCATGACTGATAAGGGCACTAGAAATGCAATTTCCATCCTTCGGATGCTAATCGAGAGAGCAATAGAAGTCAAGCACGATATATATCTCTGCTTCCTCGACTACACAAAAGCGTTTGACAAAGTCAAACATGACAATCTATTCCAAATTCTAGAAAAAACTTGATATCGATGGTAAAGACCTACGATTAGTACGAAATCTTTACTGGGATCGAACAGCCGTCATGAAAGTGAACGATGATATCAGTGAATACATAAATATCAAGAGAGGTGTCAGACAAGGCTGTGTTCTATCTCCAGATCTCTTCAACATCTACAGTGAAATGATACTCAGAAATCTGGAAGATATAGAAGGAGTGAAAATTGGAGGCTATAACTGTAATAACCACCGATATGCAGATGATACGGTACTAATTGCTAGTATTCAAGAAGACCTTCAGAGAATGATCGATGTAGTTTCAAGAAAAAGCATCAAGATGAGACTATCACTGAATGTTAAGAAATCACAATGCATGAATATTTCAAAGAATAAAAGTCAACCAACATGCAACGTGAATATAAATGGAGAGTCAATCAAACAAGTTGAACGCTTCAACTATCTGGGCTTCACCATAACATCAGATGGACGATGTGATGAAGAAATCAAAAAGAGAATAGCCCTCTCTAAACAAGCATTCCAAAAAATGAGCCCAGTTCTGAAAAACAGAACCATATCTATCAACACCAAAACACGGATCTTCAAATGTTATGTGTGGTCGGTTCTCCTTTATGGATCTGAATGTTGGACAATCAACAAGGAAATGGAAAAACGTTTAAAAGCTACAGAAATGTGGTTCCTAAGAAAGATGCTGGGTGTATCTTGGCCAGCCAGATAAAGCAATGAGTCTATAATGAAAAGAATGAAATGGAAAAGATGTTTGTTAAATACCATCCGGTATAGACAATTGAAATTCGTCGGTCATGTAATCCAAAAAGGTTGCTTGGAACACCAAGTACTGTGTAGTAAGATATTTGGGAAGAAAGACAAAGGTAGACAAAGAATGAAGTACCTCGAAAGCATGAACCTATGGATTGAAGAACAAGGATATGAGAAAATAGATTTTCTTCACGCAGTTCAAGATCGCAAAAAATGGCGTATCATGGTAGCCAACGTCTGTAACAGATAAAGCACTTAACTGAACTGAAATACTGTGCTGATTTATTTACTAGTAAATGGTAAATAAGTAAATATAGTATATACACAATCCGTAGACTGAAGGGCTAGGATCTGCAAGCGTGAATTAATCCATTATTGTCTGAATGGGTATGTGTATCTGTTTGGAACACGTTTTTAAAACCATTCGATTTCTGCGTCATCAATTTTCAGATTTTTAAACTATAGGATATTGATTTCTGCGACCATGGAATCCTGTTGGTTTTGACAGTCGTGGA
This sequence comes from Rotaria sp. Silwood1, assembly GCA_905250075.1. NCBI lineage: Eukaryota > Metazoa > Rotifera > Eurotatoria > Philodinida > Philodinidae > Rotaria > Rotaria sp. Silwood1. Next base: position 143,227 of record CAJNOP010000462.1, read on the forward strand.
GGGTGGATCATTACAGTCATGGGATATCGGTTTTGAGATCCACAGATTTTGGTTTTGGATCCTGCGGAATTTTCGTCTTTTAGTTCATGGAATTTTGCATTTTAGCACTATAGGATTATGGTTTTAGAACTACGCAGTTTTGGCTTTTCAGATCGTGTGACTTTAGTTTTCGGAGAACGGAGCTTTGGTTTTGAGAACTTTTTCCTTAAACTTCGGGTGCTACTGTCTGAGAATGGAAATTAATTCATTTATGTTCGTATGTCTGTGAGAAACATAGAGTTTTAAGACCATTCGATATCAATCTCTTACAGTTTGACATTTTCGGACAATAGCATACTTGTTTCTGCCATCCTTTCGTATTGTTGTTCGTTGCAACTGTTGGGGACTTTTGACCCTCAGACCATGGGATATTAGTCTTTATTAGTATTGGACTGGAACTTCCAGGAGTAAGCAGTGTATGTTTTCAGACGTATGATGTCATGAATTTCTGAATTCAGAAATTTTGGATTCGTCAACGACGTGACTTTCTAGGTTCGAATATTGCGATTATCAAATTTTCGATCACGGTGTTCTGTATCTTACTAGCATGATAATAGGGATTGCAACACTATAATATGCGACGTCTTTCAATTTAGGGATAAGTGAATCAGCACTCGATGAACATTACTTGTTTATTAGTAAATATAAGTAAATCCTAAACTTACTTATTTACCCTTTACTAATCAATATGAAAATATAGTATTCACTTTGTCGAAAAGTAGAAGAAAATGTGCCACGTCTAGTAAAAACGTTTCTACCCAAGAACGGAAGAATATTTTCCGTACAAGCGAAAAAGCTTTCTGTGTGATGCTGGGCCCTTTAACAACTTTAGACTACTTACAAAACTATCCCTCTAGAAATATTCTGACTACGGACCTGCTTGGGTGTTTCGATATGTTCGATAAATTCGAATAATATTGGCAGAATCGTTTTTAACAATTGATACCATTTATTCATTGATTCGTCGATAAAAATGCAGTTTTGAAGAATTGCTGTTTGTTATCTCGATTATTGACCAAGTCGTCGTCCTACTGATTTTGTACACATTGTGGGTAATGCATAATTGTTAAACACGTTATCAGTTTAGACAATGAATACTTGAATAGATTGGATGAACTTTTTGTCTTGTATTGAGATAGTTTTTGACATCTTACTGATGATTCTGAAACTGAATAGTGTAAGCAATTTTCGTGGCTCGAAGATAACGTGTTTTCAAACTCTTACAAATGAAAATCTAGTGGCGTAGGGAATATAGACACCTATAGGTCAAATTATTGACGTTCGTGATCGAACTCATGCACAAGCCACGTCATCGACCGTCTTCTGCTACAAATATTTGTGGGAATAGAAGCACGTACTGTTGTAGTAAGTTGTACCAAATGGAAGAGTCGAGCGAAATGTTGACTCTGTTATATTATTATACAGTTGAATAGAGCTCATTGAGCTCATCATAAATACCGCCTTTAAAACCTTTTTGGTAGAGTTATAGCTAAGAAGTCTTCAAAATTTGAAGAACATCTTCAAAAGTAAATTTTTCATCATTTTAGGGTAGTTTGAATATTTTGCTCGTTCAGAACGACGAAAAGTTTTTGAACGAAATTGATACTAATTTATCGTCAAGACGTAAGTAGAGTTCTGTAGGCTTCAGAGTATTTTATCAGTCGACCCATGGAAAAAAAGATTGAGAAAAGAACAAGTGAGAACGCGTTCTTAAAAAGATTGAAGCGTTGGAACGCGTGCTTGCGAATAAGCAACGCGTTCTTATCATAAAGAACACTTTCATACTGAACCCATTTCACATCAAGAGTAATGCGTTCTTAATAGAAGCGTTTGTTTGTTCAAAGATAACGCGTTCCCATACTTGAAAAATGTACATGTCAAGGACACGTCAAAACGTTTAAGGAACAACGCGTTCGCACAGTTTCAGAACACGTTTCTTTTGTCTGGCATGAACACGTTCATAATCGAATGGAATTTATTTCTTGGTATGTGTTATAAAGCATGCAAGCAAAATCACGATTTTTATTGAGAGGTTTGCATTTTCTGACATGAACCTAAATGTTTCTTTTTCTTTCTTTATGAAACTGACCTGTATTTTTAAAATAGTGAGTGTAAATTTTAAGAAGTTTTGTGGCTTCACCAACCCTCTTTGATTACAGACTCTAACAACCAGGATCAAAGGCGCTGAACGATTTTAATCGCAAAGCTTAGATTGTTCTACAATATTCTAAAATTTTCAAAGTCTTCGGTGAAGTTTGAGCGGCTGGAATATAATTGTGAACGTTGTAAATAGCGCAGATTTTGATTTTTCTACAGATCAAAATTTGTATTCAAGATGTCAAAGATGATTCATAATGATCCATTGATGTGCTGTAATTGTCATTTGGTCAATATAAAGAGTGTGAATTGGTCCAGTTATAGCTTTGAAACATAATCAATATCAGTGTTTTTGAGTCGATCAAAATATATAATAGGGCGTGGGGATCTGCTGTTACAGATGTCATGGGCATATTACAGGAAAAATTAAAATTCAAAAAAATTGAAAATTTTCCTGGGAAAAATCGAAACTTCTCTTTCTCCTACAGTAGAATTTTTAAATAGTCCTACAGAAAAAATTGTAATTTCAATTTGTTCTAGAAAAATTTTAAATGTTCTTGAATTTCAATTGCTCCCGCAACAGATATTTCCAACAGCCTTATTTGTCATTTAATTTAATGCTTAAAACAAAAAATAACAACGTTAAATTAATATGAATGAAATATGAAAATGAAAAATAAAGAGCGAACAGCAAAAATTCAAACAAAAATAGGCATCCGTAAAAAAAGGACAAATCTTTTTCAAAATGCAGAAATAAGACAGATCATTGCTCTGGCAACCGATTACTTTGGAAGACAAGTATAGTTTACACGAAATTTTTTAGTTTCCATATTTGATAATAGTTAAATAAAGCTAAAGTACATAGTGAGGTCAAGTGAGAAACAACTGTTTTTTTTAATTTTTTTTTCAATTTTAAATCAAAAAGATCAGTTAGTCAGTTTCATCCAAAAAACTCAATTTAAAAAAAATCACTTATTTTAAAAGGCTGAGTGTTAATTGTTTCGTGACTTGATTTCAAATATTTTCTAACAAGTAAAGCCAATAGGTACAATATAGTTGTTAAAAAAGATGTTTCGCACATTTAGAAGATGAAGCCTATCATAACAGTAAGGGAATATGGATATTTTTGATTTTTCCGATTCTTTTGATTATACTGAAGTTTTTTATTAAAGAGATTTTTTTTGATTTGAAATTGACAAAAAATTTTAAAAAATATTAGTTTAATCATTTTAATCAATTTTATGAAAAAAGATAAAATTTCATCTCTTTTACCTCTTGGATGAGTTCCACATTACAACCCAAAAGAGACTGCTATAATAAGCTTTTTTTAGAGAATATTTTTGTTTACTTGCATGTACTGATCTTAAGTTCCTTTTTATTTTTATAAAATAGTAATTGCAGAACTTTCGATCAATTATAATTATCGAAATTTTATTTTGGAAAATTTTATAGCAAGTGTCTGTCTGAAATTTAGAAATTTTAGTTTTATTTGAATTCTATTTTGACATTTACTTCTACTTATACATAGTACAAATATGGGTTACTATTTCCTGTTAGTTTACTCTGTATTTTTCAGATATAAAAATTTAAATTTATTCTAAATGTAAATTTTGAAAAGTTAAATGTATCTTAAATATGACTTATTTAAATTTATATAAATTTTTTAGATTTATTTAAATCTAGTTTAAATCAATATAAATTCAGTTTATACGAAATAAAATTCAATTTAAATTCATATAATGAGATATAAAACCATGTAAATTAACTCATATGAGAATTATATCTCATTAAATGAATTTAAATTGTATTTTTTTTAGTTCAAATTGAATTTATAATGACTTAAACTAGATTTAAAAAAATTTAAATTTCTAAGAATGTATTTTTGAAGTTATTAAATTTTTTTAAATGTAAATTGATCTTCTCTAATACTTAAGTTTAGTCTAGTAGTAAGTGTACTGCTTCGTAATTGTAAGTATCTTTGCTCAAATCTACCTTAAAGCAATAAAATAAAATAGTCAGAACGTGTTGCTAGAACCTTTGACTACGACTAATCGACATAAGAATGTATTGCGCTTGAACGAAAAGTCTCTAGAAGAGGAATGAGTTATACGTGAAAGAGACAGGTGTGAGAGGAAACACGTTTAGGGACATAGTAGACTTCGAAATCAGTTGTTTTTTTTTCTTCAAAACAGTAATGCATTCATATTCGGAAAAACGTGTTTCTTTGAAACGTGTTGTTAAAATACTTTCAGCGTTCTTCGGAAACACGCTGTCCCACTCAAGAACTATTCTTTTTAAAGAATGTTCTTAGCTTATCAGAACGCGCTCTTTTTTTATTAAAAAGATACGTTTTTTATATTGAAAACGCGTTCCCAAAGGGCACGAAAAGCGTTTTAACAATGTGTTCCTGTTCGTTCTTTTTTTAATCTTTTTATTCATCGGATGTCTCTCATAGCAAAGCTGACTAGGTCTATCTGGCAACACATGGACAATATGCTCTTCCAGATTTGTTTACTGTTTTTTTGAAATATTTTTAACTTTCGTACATTATTTGAACCACCAAGTGAAGAGAAAAACGGTTCATACGAGTATCGCAAAATTCTCTTTTCTTACAGAGAGAATAAATTCTTTCGAAGTCGGTGGTAACTGTGAAAGAATTGCGCTAGTATCTCATGATTTGACACTCGAAACTTGGTTTTCATGCAAAATGCACGTCATATTCGGAATCGGCATAGTGAACTGCATCAGATAGTGGATTGTATTGTATTAAAGACCTTTTCTGCAAAACCTGACCGCTCTTCGTCTCAACTTTCCATTCCATTTTGCCCAGTAGTCTCCACTGCTAAAACTCTAGCAAAAGCCCGCTACTAAAATATTCTTTACTTGATACAGCTCACTACGCTGATTCCTAATATGACGCTTATTTTGCATGAAAACCGAGTTCCGAGAGTAACATCACATAAGACAAGTGCAATTCTGTCACGTGTCCTTCGATTTCGAAAGAATTTATTTTCTCTTTGAGAAAAGATAATTTTGGGAAACTTGATTTTAACTGTTTTCATCTTCACTTGATGCTTCAAAGAATATATGACAGTTGGGAAATTTTCAAAAACAAGAGTAGAGATGTTTGATAGAATAAGTTGTCACTGTGTTGCCAGGTAGATCTGGTCAGCTTTGTTTACACTAAGCACAAAGCTCTATTTTTTATTATGCGTCGATGTCAACCAGCTTCATCTTGCTATTCAAGGCTCACTGACACACGAATAAAAATGTCTGGTTAGTCGAACAGGTATCATGTACATTTCATCTAAAAAAAGGGCGCTTCAACAAGTATATTATAAAAGAAATGCTTACTACAGGGGACATTTATTTAAATACAATAATACATGTTGCGTCAGGAATGATGAACAACTCTGCTATGTGGTCGTTCTAGAAACTAAGAGATATATTTTATCTGATGTCTTAGGTGATTCTCGTAGTTGGTTGCTGAGGCAAGTGGAAGTATTCCATTTACTCCAAGGACGAGAAAAATAATGCTGAGCTTTTGAATGTCAATGATCGTCGTTGATTATTATTGATTTTCGATGATTGTCAATGATGGACAATTGCTGCACTGCTTGCAGTCAGCTTTTTCGGCGATTTGCTCATATTAAACGATATTATCCTCATTCGTACCACGGACTCATGCATTAGCGAAACTAGCCAATTTTATTCATATTGTCATGTTCGCTTTTCGTACATATTTTAAACAAGAAACAAAAAGATACATCTTCAGCAGCACAGTAATCGTTTTAACAAATTTGAAACATTCAATATATAGAGTGACTATAGCAGTGATGTTGACATCAGTCGTCCTGCTCATCCATAACTCATGTTTTGCCCACCCCATCGACTGTGTGATTTCGAACTGTTTACAACATCATTCACTTTTTTTGCGCTGAGGGTGGAATTAAAAGTCACTGCGTCATTGACGAACGGCATCATATTGACACATCTATAGAAAAGGCACGATTGAGGAGCAAAATGCTACTTTTAATCAACTATCGTGCCATTCGTAGAGAAGTTTCGTGATAGGAGATACTCTTATAAATATTTCTTAGTTGTGGATTCTACATTTTCAAAAGATGAGAAGATCTTTTTTGCGAACCTGTATCGAAACATTTAATAGTTACAAGAGATCGGTAATAAAATGGCTAAATACCTTCTTATTCCAGCGTCGGAAATCGTCGTCGTCATCATCGTTTTCATTCAAATCACATTGAATTGAAACATCTCCTTCATCCATGTTTTCGTCTAGTTCTTCGTCGTCCATGACCGCACTGGTATCGGTTTGTTCCATAATTTGTTGTAGTAGAGTTCTAGTCAGAGGGATCGTATCGGCGGGATTCACTATTTGATATTGATTATCAGTTAATATTTTGTTCTTGTTCCGTTCCTTGTTTGATATCAATTTCGGTATCCAACGCACATAACCGGAAATCGTCTTTTGACGGTTTTCGAAGGAAAACGTTTGTAAATCGAATAACAATTCATCGCTACTGACAAAATCAACGTCTAACGTGAGACGTTTACGCCGATAATCCATGGCCTTTTCTAGTTGATCATTGGTTTTTGCATTGCAATAGTACCACGAATTGAGCCGTATCTTAAATGTACTGTCGTAAGTTACTGGTATGTGAAGCATTTTCACAGATGGCTGTGATGTCGCCTCGGGATGTGCGACGAACATGATTTGCCATAGTGAATAACAGTCGTAATTCAAAATCGAGGAGCCACGACATCTTACCCAAGCTAATTTCTTAGTGTAATCAAGGTCTTTCCCAGATCGTAGAAATTCAGTCATTGTAACACTGTAAATGCCTGCACGCACTTTCAGATGGATTTCATGTTTGAACGGTTGACCTGGCTTTATGAGAAGATTTGTGTGCAGTTCACGGAATTCCCCAGCCGAAAAAGGATACCAACGGTTGTCATGAAGTGGTTTATACTCCCAGATACAATCGACTGTTTTCTTTCTCTTTTCGTCAGAAATTGGCTGATTGGGAAGAACATTTGTAGTCGAAGAATAACCAAGGATGAGAAAGTCTCGAAAAAAATTCAGAATTTGTGGCTGTAATTGAGCGTTCATGATTGGTGTCTCTAAGGCTTGATTTTTTGCAAAATAATTAGCCCCTTGTTGAACCAAAAACTTGACTATGTCCAAATGTCCGTTGTAACAAGCTCCATGCAGTGCTGTCGAAGCAGCTGTGGGAGAGGCTGGACAATCTTCATCGGCTCCTTCATACGTTGCCAGTGCTTTTTGAATATGTTGTTGATTTGGAGCATCGATGGAACAACCACCTTTTTGAATGAGATACTCGACTAGTTGTAAATGATTATTTCTGGCTGCTGAATACAGCAGTGTTGTGCCCCAAAGACCAGATCTGTTTTTGAATGTTGGATACTTGTCAATGAAATCTTCCACTTTTGACTGCTTTCCATTAAATGCAGCTTGAAAAGCTTCAATCGAAGCGAGCGTTCCTTCTAATTCATGCATAAGAGGTTCGAGTAAGCCTCTGTTGAATGGAACCACGAATTTTCGGCTTTCATAATGATACTCGTGTTCGTGTAACAATTCAAGCAAATATTTGCGATGGGATTTGGACAGTAACGGGATATGTTTGTTTAATTCACTTTCAAGTCTCATCTGAAGCCGTTCCATTATACTATCCTCCTCAGAGTTTAATGAAAATGTATGTATATTGGTATCCAGTGAAGCATTTGTTAAATGAGTATCAGAAGCTGCATCTGCAGGCTGTATTTGAGCTCGAACTTCATTGATTGTGCTATGTACAGCAGCAATAGCTACTTCCAGACATCTTTTAAGTTTTATATCGTCATCAGAAACGGCCATCGTGGGATCAGTTCGTAGAAAATAACTGTATGTGCGTTATCGTGAACTTCACTTAAATGTACACTCACAATTATAATAAGAAGGAAAATGCTTTCGATAAAAAACAACTCGTTTTGTCGTTTTTGAAAAACAATTTCATCGCATGCAGGTCTCGAGATTGAGTGTCGAGAAAAAGCAGCCTTGAAGAACAGAAAAGAACTCTTTGGAGCAGTAGAGTGTCAGAGTATTCGTCATGTGTTTTGCATGTATTTCTTTCGAGGAATGGAGAAAAAGTTGCGTCAACATGTTTGAAACTTGTGTGCTTACCTCTTCTGTCGCATGCGGAATATTTATTGACGATGGTTTCTTGTTTGATCAAAAAACAAGAA
>CAJNOP010000462.1:151723-165216 GCA_905250075.1 Rotaria sp. Silwood1
TTCAAAATTTTTATCAATGTCGTTCTCTATTAATGTTCATGCAAATTACATACAATTTTTTTTTGATTGATAGCTTAGATGACGCTCTTTAAGAATCTTATATTGAATATCTATTTACGACTGATTACGACAAAGATAGAAAGGAAACAAAAATGGGGTCGTTACTTATGGAACACCCTTTATTTTCGAATTTTTTTCAAAAGATGCGCTGCCAAAGTCTTTACATCAATTGAATTCAAGTTTCAATTATTACATGTATGGAGACAAGTTACACACTGATCAAGACGGACGTATTGATAGAATTATTTCGTGCAAGATGGAGCGATGCATTCGCCACCTGACGTAAACTAATGAGCAATTGAAACTGGTTAGACGACGATGAGCGAAAATCAGCTCATGATAGCTGAACAAAAACTTGCTCCAATCCCGAAATACGAAAATACTTCGACAAGCAGGATGAAAGATAAGATGGATCGCCATGAACGAACTGTAGTGTACAGATATTTGAGATCAAGAATATTGAAGTGAGAAAGCATTCGTACTTGGCTTGTGGGAACTTCGCACAAATAAAAGTTTGTCATATCTTTAGATCGTGATATCAAAGTTTTATTCACCTGACTTCAAGTTCTCTTTTCGTATGTCATAAAAAAACGTCTGCGTCAAACTACTGTCACAAAAGATAAGATAGAAATTCACTGAAAAGAGAGACAAAACCATGTATAGTGAATTCATTGAGGTTCGGTTTTTGAGTCCCTTACAATTGAAAAAAACAAAATAAATCAAAGCATTCTATATTGTCGTTGGCAGAACAGCCGAAATACTCAGTCTATCCCATCTCACGGGGTCAACATCAATGTCAACAATACCACCGACGAAAGTATATACTTTGCAATAACGTTCAACTAATTGAACATTTCGTTGCTGCCAATATTGACTTGTCTTAAATGTCTTATTAAAATTTGATCGTACTTAATCTACATTTTTTGGATCTATCACATCCAAACGAAATGAGACTAATATTGTCAAATATTTTGATAAGATTTTTTCCCATTCTATTCCATCGAGTAAACCACGAGTGCTAGTAGACACCGTCAAACGTCTTAAGTATGGTATTTTTATCAAATAAAAGTGACAGATAATTGTTGCGAAAATTTAATTTCAGAATATCATCAAGTCCAACATTTAATCGTATCATATTTGGTAAGATAATTGTGGTCATGTGTTCCGCTGTTGTTTCGTTTCGACTAACTATTGTTAGATGAGTAATCTTCATTGTTTTAACTTGTGATAATGCTGGTATAAGTTGAAGCAGATGGTTCATATTGATTTCGCTTAATGATAGGTACTCCAAACTTGTAGGTTGGACAGAGAGAAATTCTATATTCAGACTATATCCAATTGGATAATGAAGTTGCAAATTTTTTATAGATGTTAAGGCTGGTATGCACCTGAAAACTGTCTGTATGAGGCAGATGACTGCCGGCTGGTTCTTCTCCGCCTCTATAAAACGATGAAAAGTGGCATTCATATTTGACCATTGATAATTAATTTTTATAACTTGTAATTGTTTGAAAGCTGATAGGTGAAGAAAGAATTGGTTGTATAAAAGAGAAAATGCATTATGATCAAACCCAATTAGAGTCAGTGCATGAAGATTGTTGATGAATGATGACAGAGAAAATTTTGACAGAAATTGATGGATTTCCGTATAATTTGGATAGAAATTTCTTAAATGTAATGATTTAATCTGTGTCAAACAAAATTGTGGTACAATTTCATTGATGGCAAGTTCATATTTTGATTTTGGTATAATAGATAGATTTAAATGCAACGGTGTGCTTGAAGTAATTATGCGGCTTATAGGTGAATTCAAATGAAAGAATGTAGTGAATAATTCAATTGCATGGAAATATTCAAAGATTTCAATTAACAATTCCGCAGATAAATCTTCAAATTTCCTCGTTGACGACGCACTAATGTAACAACAAAGAGATCATTCATTAAGAACGTCCGAACCATCCTCCGCTGCTAGAAGTTAGAAATAAAACTTTTTTTATGACAAGATCACAATGAATAACTGTTACAGTGATGTCGCACTTATACATATTGTTTTAATTTCGTTTTCTATTTCTTTCTCGTCTTCATATTTCTCATTCTTTCTTTTTTGTTATCTAAGTATATATGTACACGTCTTTATTCATTCCTTAGAAGTGTGTGTTAGATTGTGAAGATATACAGGATAAAGAACGAGTGCAGTAACTCACGCACTCAAAAAATGGAACATACTTCTATACATAAGTAAAAGCGAGAAGTAAAACCTTAACAATAACAAAAAAATTTTCCACTGTTGTTTTTCAAAACTTGATCTAAATTATGATCCTTTTATGTTCATAGAAAAGTGTTGAAGTACTTGGACTAAATGAACAATTCTATTGGCAGAAATATGAGTTCCCGTATCGGATAATATCTCGAAAGGCTTGGACTGATTTAAAAGCAACAAACATAATTTAACAAAGAAAGTCAATTCTACGAGGTGATGGAAGAAATGAGTTGTATGTGGAAACATTCTGAGCTCTTCCGGACTCATTTTCACCTGTCCGGTTTTCCCGTATCGATCGACACTTATTTTCTTAATACTCGACGTTGTTTATGAATGTTCTAGGAAAAATAAGTAATCGAAAACGACATTGTTTTACAGTCTTGAATAGTGTGAAAATTGACTTTGTCATTACCTCCTCGTATATGTTGCATTCTTCAAACGTTTTGCAGCAGGTTTGTTACTGTCGTCTGCAACTAATCCAGCTTGAATTTCTTGGTAAACTGGTTCTTTTGGCTGATTATTAGAAGACATTCTAGGTTACAAATGCAGTAGACAATCTGGAATGGAGTATGCAAAAAGAAGTTAGACTTTTTCTAGGCAAAGGTCAGTGCATTCAACTCTCTCGCGTCTACATCAATACACATGTCTTTCAACTAATATGAGTAGTACCATATATCAATATATTCTACGAGAATCTAGTAGCCGTCATTTTCTTTCTGACGACTGTTGAATTTTTCTGGTGCAAGGTCCAAAAGTTAGTGATTTGAGTAAATGGCGGAATAAAGCTTAGAAAAAAGAGTTGATTGAGATTTTCTTATCTCAAAAAAGGATTTATGTTACTCACAGATTGTTTCGAGTGAGCACAACATGTAACAAGAAGTTTCACTTTGAAATATAACTTGCACAACTGAGTTGAAATGTGCATGCTGTTATCTTCTATTGATTGTGTGGTTCACCAAATAAAAAAGGAAGAGAACACATTCCTTTATTGATCAAGTGAGAAAAGTCAAAGAGGCATCACACAAATATGGGTAGATTAACAAAAAAGAAAAAAACAAAATGAAAAATGAGGAGACTTGCTGGGTGTGACTGAATATCTTCTAATGTTTCAAAAAGTGAAAATATATATTGCTTCCTCCTAGCCAGGAAAATCAATCCAACAGTCAGATCTTATCAGATTCTGATAAGGTCTGATCGAATCTCATCAGGAATCCTATAAAATCCTTCAGAATCCTGCAGAAGTATTGCCGGAAACTGGGTGACGGAATGACATCCGGATTCTGAGTGTGAGAATCTGATCGAATCCTAGCATTGGAATTCAATACTAATTAGTGAGTACTAATTAGGTGAATGTAGTTAAAAACTGAGGTCAAAAGTTTGGGTTTACACGCGGAGCTCACGTTTTTGAGACTCTCTCTATGTAACTTACGCCTGGCTTGCTTATTTGCGAATGAGTGTATGAGTGAGCTAAAAAAGTATGTTTGAAATTTTAAAAATGGACTTTAAAAAAGTTTTAGAAATAGGTTCCAGTTACCATTATTTTCAAATATTAGGAGAAATAGACCCAAATTTGTGACCTTCGTAAAAAGTACTTTTAAGCCCATTTTTAAAATTTCAAACATACTTTTTCTAATGCAACTCGACGAGCTCTATCCAACCACCACAAAAAAAGAAACATTAACTTGGTCGAAATGTTCAATTGTGGATATCTTACATACACTGTAAATACCTAAAAATTTGAATATCTCACTCTAGGCAAGCCAACTGCTGCTAATATTTTAACCTTGTTAGTTTGACGGTGAGAGCTTTCATTTGACCCGAATATGTCTAGCTGATTTAACTTACAACACAAACACCTCCATTGTTAGTGTCAAATGCCTTTCATCTTCAAGACACCCTTCAACTAAGGAAAAAATATCTTTGATTATTCTATGACTCAGTGAGAGTAATATTTTTATTTTGATAATTACATATTACCCAAAATGAAATAATCAACTACATTATTCAAATCAGTTCTCAAAATTTTATTCAGCTTCCTATTTTCTTGAATATTGTGCTAAATATAATACAAAGTAAATGTATTTACAGAAAAAATCGAACCTTGTTTATATTGCGCTTTTGTTTTATTACGATAATGACAGAGAAAACATCTTGTGATACTCCTAATTAAAGGTCATAGACGAGAATTAATTGAATTTCGCGCATTCTACCTTTCTAGAATTCTGTAAAGCTAAACATTTACTAATATACTGAAGCGAGAACACGTTAAAAAGCCTATAGTTAAACGATAATTCAGAGAACGTCATTAGCCACTTATTGTCAAAGAAAATGAAAAATAAATGCTTTGAATAATCTCTAGATAAAGTGTATAAAAAAAAACTTTTCTGAAGTTCTCACAGTACCCTCAGTCATATGATCTGTTGCATGTGGTGTTTTGTCCTCAATTTTGTTGAATTGATCACCTTATGCTAGGTTTTCTGCATTCATTCTCGTTTTCAAGACGGTTTATTGTTATTCAAGGGCTTGGTGGGTTCAAAATTCGTGATCTTCAATCATGATATCTCAAGATGACTTCATTAATATAGCAATTACTCTATAAAAGAAGCAGAAAGTTTTTGTCATACATATATATAATGTGCTTTTTTTAGTGCAGTTAGGCAAATTTTCTACTGTTCCAAGAATGTATTGTATTACAAAGAATTCTAAATATGAAAGACATTATTTAATTTTGAAGCTAGTCACCACTAGATTTTAATAATTCAGTTATGCTTATAAACTGTCAATTTCGATTCTTTCAAGCTTCCTATTTTATATTGCTGTTTTTTGTTTGTCTCTATGATCTGTCTCTACATAGAGTTTCTAATAGTAGAATACTGATTTTATTAATCTTCATATTCAGAAATTCTTTTTATTAGTAATAAGGAATGTATAGTTATATGTTAATAGGTCACTGTGAAAGAGTTTCACAACAGGGTGCGTGGATGCCGGCGTGAATGTGGGGGGTGGGTGTGAGTGTAAGTGTGGGTCTTCTCTTCATTTACACCCACGCCCTCTGGTACTACTCAAATGAAATCGAAACCGAACTCGAGCTAACGAGATTCTGTCTCTAGAATACAACAGAAATTTCATGTACACGAACAACGATTTTTGTTATGCACATTACTATTTAATACTTGAAAAACAACGGAGTGGGACACTCGCATGTCGGCTGCATCGTGTTATTTTATGCTTCAACGAGCACACACACACCCACACCCCCACCCACCCACACCCACACCACCCACACCTACACCCACACACCCACACCCACACCCAATACCTATTTTTTGGTTAGTTTTGAGTGAAAATAGTCGTAAGATTAAGAAAACAAAATCCTATATTTTCATTAGTAGATTAAATAATATCATGAGTAACGTCAAACAACGATGTATATGCTATGATATCTATTGAATAATGTCATTATTGAATCGTTAAGGATATTCTTTTTTAACATTTGAAAAATCTTTATAGTCAAATGAGTTCATAAATTCAAATAATTAAAAATAAATTAGTGTAAGTGTGAGGAAAAAATAGATAGTAAAGCTATCAAATGAAATAGATACGTGCAGCGTCTTTGTAAAAGTTTCAACATTGAACATCTTGCTGAGTAAGATATGTTTTTCAAGTTTTTTTGAATTTTCAAAAAAAGACAGGATTAAAAACTATCTGAGTTTATTCCATACAACTATCAAAGCATCAGATTATTTTATTCGACAAATTCTAATTTAACCATCTAATCCGATATGACAAACTTCTCACAAATTTCAATATTCAATGTTTGTTTATTTTGAACCATTTCTAGTACTAAACTTATCGCAGGAGTTCTGTCCAATGATCAACCTCAATCAAAATCACAGTATAATTTACATGTAATTATTTAAAGTGAATATATATTTCACGTGATAATTGAACTCTATATATGCGAAATGAAAGTCACATGATTTCATGCTATAGATCTTTTATTATCTTACACAAGTAGCAGCATGTTGATGATCATTCATCATTTCAAGTGTTTGTCAACACTACGGAGAATCAATCATACATTGTTAATTACATTCCTATCATCAGGACTTTCATAAACCGACAATACTTTTATTACGTCGCATAATAATTCACTCTCACTAATATATTCATATGATATCACTCTGCCAATTTTCGTGTACTAATGTTATAAATTACATACATTATTTCTCTTTATTGTATTTTTCAATTGATATATTATCCTATGACATCTATACGTTTCGTAGAAAACATTTCCAAAATACATAATGCATAGCGTATCCAAATAAGTTTTATCTATCGAAGATTGTGCGGATTTTTCATTTATTCATGAGACAAATAACAACCCCTAAGTATAATTTTTTTTTTCGACTCTTTAAAATCCATAAAAGATTCTTGTCTTCTTGAACAATGTTTGCACGTCTGCATGTAGATTTTTTTGCTATACTCACACATCTACTTTTCACCACTGTTGATCAGTAAGCAATGGTGTCTAATTCTCTGAAGTTTAACTTACGAGAAAGAGTTGTTTACTGATCAATTGTCTTTGAGTTGAGACGATGCGTATTATATTGATATAAATAAGTTATGAAAATTGTAAAAAAAGATTCGGGCTGCTAGCTCACTGTTAGAGAGATACTAAACTTTTACCATAAGTATCATAAAGAACATTAAAAAAAACTGATTTTTAAATTTCTACCTGAAATTTTATACATAAACAGATCTTACTGAGCATAGGATTTTGTGAAGGTTTCAGATTATGTGGCATATCCGAACGAAGTTATCATAATTGCAACTATAGATAAAAACATCAAAAAGGTCTATGCTTAGTAAGATCTGTTTCTTTATAAAATTTCAAATAGAAGTTTAAAAATCACTTTTTATGATGTTTCTCATGACACTCATTTTAAAAGTACAATATTTCCATAATAATGGTCTAGCGGCCTGAACTTTTTCGCGATGTTCCTAGCTCATGTATACCAACATATAATGCACATTGTTTCAACTAAAAAGCGATTGATCAGTTCGTTCTCTTTTCTCATCAGTCCTACTGAGAACATTTGAATATGTTTCAAATTATTGAATAATTTATTTACATAAACAAAAAAAAAATAATGAGACGAACATTCTAAAGACTTTGCTCTTTTGATCATTCATGTTGATGGAATAAATAAAGATGTCGTTGTATTATATTTTGATCGAAGCTCTTTGAAAACATCAACTAACTTTTGTGCAAATCTATTTTCAACATCATGATGACATCGTAAATGATTTTTTAAATGATCAAGTCGAACTAATTTATGTGAACATGGGATATTTTTTGTATATTTTTGACGATATTCTGGTAAGTCAAGTGTTCCGTTTATAAAAGGACATGGAACTTCCCAAAGATAATCAATTATACTTTCATTTTCATTAAATAATTTTGTTGTTCTTGGATCAAGATTATCAGCAACAGCTTCTGTTAAACGTTTAGCACAAATTTCTTTTAATTTATGTTTTCTGATGAAATGATTATAAAGTAAGACTCGACAATCTTTTTCATATTCACAAAATTCAATTAAATGATTTGATTTAGTAAGACCATATACTCCATCAAATATTAATGGACATTCATCCACAATTGCTCTGTATGATTTTCGTTTACTTTTCTTTTTTTCTTCATTTACGTACTTGTTCTAAAAAGAAAATATAATAATCGCTTAAATATCTTACAAAATTTATATCATAGAAAATCAAATCAATTAACACGTACACTGAAGACATTAAACCAAGTTTATAAAAAGTATTTTAAAATGTTAAAAACATAATAATATTATGAAGGATGAACTCTAATAATCATGGATATTGAATTAATATAGTATTTCACTGAAAATGAATTGTTTTTGAACTTAAAATAGAACTTAACTAGGAAGTAAAAATATTTCTATTTAGAAATTCCTCTAATTCATGCGTACAAAGTATTTTCGACAAAAAACTCTTCTTTTAAAATTTCATTTATTCAGAAATTTGTTTACTTTTTGCATAAACTTTATTTTCATACAAAAACAGATTTTTCATAGTCAAAAACTACTCATTTTTATCATATTCTCTAAGAAAATGGCTCATTTTTCAAAATATTTTCCTGTCAATACTAAAACTTAAGCGAATGAGAAAAGTAACTATCCGAAAAGATGGATGTAGGCACCAGTTGCTTTAGTCGAGAAATAGAATTATTTCCATTTGCACAAAAATCTCATTTTTCTGTATTAGTACAGAAAAACGAAAACTGTTCAATCACATCCGAATTCGATCTATCAACTTGAATCTTTTCTACTCTTGACTTTCTATCTATATATTAAAGCTACTTTGAATATCTTTATTATTGTAGGAAGATGTTGATTTCGAACTTATACAGTTATATTAAATGAATGATTTTACACGATACGACTTTATTTAATGTATTTCAATTTACAAAAAGAAACGTGACTCTATTTAGTCTTCAATGTATATAATTAATTTTACCTTATCAAATTCCATATTTTCACTAAAAAGAAAGAAAAATATGCAATCAATTTAAAATCTTTTTCAACCCACAAAGAAACTTACTTGGATGAAATACTATTTAAAACATCATGATTGATAGAAGTTGAATGTTTATCATCTTAAATAGATCATGTTTATTTTATTTCTTCAGATTAAAATTATTTAGCTTACCTTCAGAGATTTCAACTTCTTTTGTTATATCTAAACATTAAATAACAACCATGTATTTACAAAGTTTCTCTGAACTCACGTTAAACCAATTAAACAAATAACTTGCTAAGAATAAAATTTGAAAGAAGTCGTGTTGCGCTTGTCATACTGTATTTTCGACTCAAGATTTCTAATTTTGTCTATTAATTGCTTTAAGACTACCCCATTTTGAAACATTGATCTTAACTCAGAAAAAGCTCCCATAAAATTTTCATCTCTTGATCATTACATTTCAGGAACATATTAATCAAACATGGCACATTTGGCAACCCAAATTTCTTTGCTTAGGTGCTTTTTATGCATCAATATTTTCTCTTGTTTGGAAGAGCATCTAAAGATGCAAGACATGATGTCGCCATATCTTTTTAAACGTAGAAAAGTGATCTTCAGGTACAAAAAAACCCGATTCCACTTATCTTCGATTGACTTTAGTAACCTTAATACTTGTTTTTTTTTCATTTACCATCTAGCATCATTGAGCCAGTAAATACAAGTTCCCCACGTTTTAAACTATTCACGCTTTTAATAAAAACTATTAGCGCAATCCTTACGCAGTTAAACTGCGAAACACGATGCAGCTGTTGTTACTAATCATATGAATAAGGTTTTCTTCAATATATCTTGAACTCAATTCATTCATTATTTTGTATTTCATTCTATAGAATTGCAATCTCTATCACGATTTCTGAAGCGAGCGAGATTCGGACCAAATTTCTACTCCTAACCTTCAATAATCCTTTCAGGTTGTGTTTTACAAAATAACTGAAGTTTCTCTTTCTTATTGCTAAAGTAATCATTCACTGACTGCCTGTCCGATAAAGGACTGAACTGGATGTGGATATGGGTTTATTTCTATCCACACCCATATCGGAGCAATAGAAAGCTAGATATCTCTCTTGTACATACCATTCACATACACGGAGTAAAATAAAACAGAATACATGAAACTGAGTAAGAAGAAGGAAAAGAGTTAATAGTACAATGACAGAGAGATCATCACAGAGAATAACAACCTACAGTGAGAGCCCAAAACAGCATGCACTTTTTTATTTTTACACATAAACGAATAATAAGGATGTTCTAAAAACTTTCTCTTATATCTAACTTTGTAGAGCTTTTTTCGCTGATCATTTTGATAAAAAAACTTTTTGATTTTCATTGAGTAATGACAATGTTATAGTCAAAATACTAAACACTGTAATAAAAAGTAGGGAAAAAGTTTAGCACACTTTTAGTATTTGGCTAATTTTTACATTATTTCACAACATCTGAAAGATGTTTTCTATACCATTCGATGCAGAATTTAATGGGCTACATTTTGGTAGAAAGTACTTATACTAAGAAATACACATTTGGTTGAATCTGATGATGTTTTGATTCATATGAGTAAAATAGTTTCACAAATATGGAAATCAGATAAATACAAAATTATTGCAAAAAATCACATTGCTGGATATGCAAAACGATTGCAAACAATAATCGACAATGATGGTGATATAGTTGCTAAATATAAGTAACTTTTCTGTTTATAACTTGTCTATATGTAGATGTTTATAATTTGTATACATACAAAAAAATAAAAATATACATATGTAAAAAAATAAAATGTATGTGCTTGTTTAGGACCTCATTGTATGTTATTTGAAAGAGCAAATGATGCTCTTTAAAATGCGCTGATTTTCACGTATTTCATGTGTCATTTCATGACTGAAGTTATTAAAAATAATGAATATTATATCTAGTTACAAGTGAGCATACTCTGAAAATCACACGAAAACCTCCCCAAATTCGTTGCTTTCCAAATGGTAATCATAGAGTTTTGTTCAGTTTTTTATGCTCTTTCGAATGATAGAGTTGGAATTTAAAAATAAATCGAAACTTTATTATTTGATTGCTAATTATTATTAACTACTAATTAACTACCATATAACTATTAATTAATTAACTACAATATAAGTATAAGCACTTTCTACCAAAATGTAGCCCATTAAATTCTGCATCGAATGATATAGAAAACATCTTTCAGATGTTGTGAAATAATGTAAAAATTAGCCAAATACTAAAAGTGTGCTAAACTTTTTCCCTACTTTTTACTACAGTGTTTAGTATTTTGACTATAACATTGTCATTACTCAATGAAAATCAAAAATTTTTTTTTGCCAAAATGATCAGCGAAAAAAGCTCTACAAAGTTAGATATAAGAGAAAATTTTTAGAACATCCTTATTATTCGTTTGTGTAAAAATAAAAAAGTGCATGCTTTTTTGGGCCCTCACTGTATGATTTTTCTTCATACTGAACAAAAACATTTCCTGAAACGTTCGTGAATTCAAAAATTTCTTCAAATACACGTTCCTGCACATGATCACATTCTGTATGTCCTGTATCTTGACATGCTCTTTAAAACAAAAAAGAAACGAATCTGGACAGACACTTGGGTTACACTTTCTCCATAGTATGAAATGAAAAAAATTCTGAAGTCACTGAATAAACATATTTGTTGTTTCTGAAAGACCAGATCAACTATTATCTTTGATTGTATTTATCTCAGTTTTGATCAATGCAACGAAAAGTAACTTTTTTTAAGGAGGATCTTAACAGTATCTCGAATAATCTAAAATCTACAGTGAAAACAATATGACTAAGGATCATGTAACTCAAGTCTGCAAACACTTGCAAATCAAAATTTCAGTAAAATAGTTATAATTTGACTCAGTAATTATAAATCTTCTACTCTAATGAAATCTTTTTGGCGTCCATTTCTGAAGAACTACTTCTCAATGACGATTAGTCTTTTGCAATTCACGCAGAGAAAAGTTTCAATTTACCATTTGAATTGATAGTTTCCATATTACATTCAGAAACACACGAACAATCTTTCATTTCGGATAATATAGGTTCGACTTTCAACATAATTTCTTCTACAATAAAAAAAAAACAATAAACCAATGATTATCAAATTCAGTTTTTTTTTACCTGGGCGATTTGATAGTATAGCTAAGTTAATTTGTTCGATACTATTCTGTAGTTCAGCAATTGTACTATTAGATGTATTAACAAGTTGTTTGGCTTGTTCAATCAAGTTTTGCTCACGTTTAATAATAAATAATTTTTCTTCAACAATTAAATTAAGTGTATTTATACCTGTATTTAATTCATAACAAAGATTATCTAATCGTTGTTTATTTTGTTTTCTTATTTCAACATGTTCAATCAAATGAGTTAAACATACACGTTTTAAACAACAATGACATTTATATAATTCTTTTATTTCATTATCACAATTTGTATTAGTACATGGACCTTTTTCGGACATTTCTAAAAAACAAACAGCAAACAAACAATATTGAAGTTTATTCAGTAGTCATTAAGATATGATAGTCATCACTATGGACGAAATGTTTGAAATAACTGAGTGACTAGAAAGATGATAATCAAGGACATTATATTCTTTGTTTTATCAAATAAAATAATTCGATTATTATATATTAATAGAATAGATATCGAGAGATTCATCATATGATTTCTCTATAAAAATAAATATATTGAATGCTGCAAAAATTTAGAATTTTACCATACTCTGCTTTCATAAATTCATCGATGAAGCACACAACGGAGCTTAAAAGAAAGATGTGTGAAACGATGAATAAAAAAAATGCTAGAATGAGTAATGAAGAAACAAAGATATATATATATATATGCACAAGAGAAAAAGAATAAAAAAAAAGCCAATGATAATAAGGAGGATGACTTTTCACGGGAATCAAATGAATTAATGAATGACAAATTCGTCATTACATTTAAGCGTTGCTTTTCTTTTTTGAGTAATTTCTCACATATCCGTCAAGAGTTAACATTTCAAAAGAAAATAGCAATATGTTAAATGATCTCGAATTATACCAATGACGAAAAAGAAGTTCAAAATATAAAATAGGAGTAAGACTGTTGAAAAATTTTTCTATCAATATACTTTATTAAATGAAAGATCATTTAGATCAGTTTATTCTTTGAATATAATAGATGAAAAATTTATTGTTTTTTCAATTCATATATATGTTGGCGTAACTTTAAGATATAAATAAAATAATCATTTTATATTTTACGTTTATTTTATTTAAAGCACAGTCTTTCAATTTTGATTTACTTATAAAAACATGTACTTAGTGCGTCTACTATTTTAACAAAAAAAATATCTAGGAGCATGCCCCATGTCGTCAAAATCGCCTCAGTTTTGATGATTTATCGCGATTTGCAGAAAAGTTAACGATTAATCGCGATTGATCGTCGACTTTTTGAGTAATTCAGATATATCGCGATTAATCACCAATTTTTTTAGTACTGTAAATGCATCGTGATTAATCGTCGATTTTTTAGCGACGCAGACGTATCGTCATAAATCA
>CAJNOP010000463.1:0-10818 GCA_905250075.1 Rotaria sp. Silwood1
CTTGGATATTTTGAACAATTTTATCTATTTTCAAAAAGAAAAATGAATGATACAAATTATATACTTGAAAATTAATAAAAAAAAGACATGATTATATTTATATTATGAAAGCTATATCAATAGACTTCTATTAGTGATTATAAAATGGCTCAATAATAACAAAAAATGTACTTTTTAACCAAGATAAATCTAGATAAAAATTCTTAAAAACATATTGAATCTCAATAATATATCAAAATATTTCAACAAGAATACGTTTCTATACTATTTCAGAACATGTTTCTTTTGTCTAGAGTCTAAACATATTCATAATCAAAATGAAATTCATTTCTTTATATTTTACAACTCATATAATGAAAATGTGATGTTGATCGAATAATTTACATTTTTGTTATATGAGAATATTTATTTTTTAATTATATCATACAAAAGATGATCGTTGATTAATTAAAATAATTATTTTACAAAAAAAAAAAAGATCGTCATTTAATATTTTTTTTGTTAAACTCATTATATATCTTCAAATTCAAAGAGAAAATGGACTACAAGATTTAAAATGATATTTTGCTTCTTTGCCACACTTCCATATTAAAGATCTTCAGACGTGTTCACACTTCCAACCATTAAAGATCTTAACAATCGGGATAAAAGGCATTGGACAATAGTAATTATTAAGATTAGAATGTTGTAAAATTTATTAAAAGTCTCCGGAAAATTTGAATGAATGAAAAATATATATATATATTGATGAATATTTAAAATAGTGTAGTTTGTATTTTCTATATAAATAAATTTATATAAAAGATATTAACAATGATTAATAGAAATACATTTATATGTCATAATTATCATTTGATGAATATAAAAGTGTACAATAATCAAGCTATAACTTTAAAAAAATAATGAATATTAGTGTTGGTAAGATGATCTAGAGCACAAACTGAAACTAAAACTGAAATTGAATCGAATTGAATGCAATAAGAGATCTATACATAGTAGTATGTTAAATCCTATTGTTGTAAATATTATGAATATATTCGATAATGAATTAAAACTCAGAAATTACTTTTACAAGATATACTTACAGCAACTTTATTTGTGATTTAATTCAATGGATCAATATAAAAATAAAGATGTTAAATTAATAACAAAACACAAAAAAATGAAATCAGAAAATGAACAATAAAAAAATAAATAAGAATAATGTCAACAAAAAATAGATCAAATATTAAAAAAGAAAAAAAGAGATATTATTTTTTCGAAATTTCAAAAGAAGCAAAATGAATCTTTATTCTTATAAAATAAGATAGATGAATTAAAGAAGAAAATATCTCATTTTTTAATACTTGTGTTTTTGTTTTTATCAATTTTTAATCAAACAAATTAATTTAATTAAAAAAATTATCTATACGAAATAATTTGATTTTGAATGTTTTGTACATTCGTTTAAAGTATTTAGTTCTAATTATTAAAATAAGGTATTATAAACAATTAGAAAATGAACTCAATATCATAACAATAATATAATAGCATTATTATTGATTTTCATGAAATATTAGATTATGTTACTTTTCTTTGATTTACGAAATTTATATATATTAAAATTTGATAGAAAATATTGCAGAATTTTCGATCAATCGTATTTATAGAATTTGTTTTTCTTCATAAAATTTTTTAATAAAATGTCTGTCTTAAATTTGTAAATCGTATTTTTTTATTTGAATTCTAATTTAACATTTACTTCTACTAATATGATAAGTTGTACAAGTTTCAAATAAACATATATAAGTTTTGTTTTAATATAAGTAGAATATTTAACATATGAGTAATATATAAGTTTAATCTAGTAATACATATTAACTACTTCGTTATTATAAATATCTTTAATCGAATCCATTTTAAAACAACATTAATAACTCGTTTGAACATGTTCTTAGAACTTAAGACTATGATCTGCTGATACAAGAACATGTTGAGTTACACCGAAACTATATTAATAGAAAACACGAGTTATCTGAAAGTAGTGATGAATAAAGAGATGGAATATGTTCAGAAACACGATATATTTGCACATCAACGTGTTTTTTTCTTTTTCTTCAAAACAAAAACATGTTGTTAAGACGCTTTTAGCATTCTTCTGAAAATGTGTTCTATAACTCAAAGACTCGTTTGTTTTAAACAATATTCTTCGCACTTCACAAAGTGTTTTTTATATCGAAATCATGTTTTCAAAGGATGCTAAAAGAGTTTTAACAATATGTTATTGTTCGGTGTTTTTTTTTCATCGTTTTATGTCATGGATAGTACTATATATTATATTTCAAATAATTATATATGGAGAATATTTTTTGTCAAATAGATAGATAAATTTTTCAATATCTTAAAATAAATTCTCTTATTTTAATGTTGACAAAAAGATCATGATGATTTATGTTCAAAAATCTATCATTACATGTTTTTCTGTTTACAAATTTATAAAAAGATTCTTTCTAGAAATGATTTAGAATTCTATGATTTCTATTAGATATTTATCCATTTCTTCAAATTGTTAATAGTATTTGTATTAAAAAAGAATACAAGTATTCATTCTTATATATTGAATTGAATGTGCCAATGTACACACACGCAGTAATAATAGTAATCTTCTTTCAAAAATAATAAACAATCTCAATCATTGGAAAGTAAAATTTCATCCATTCCAGTTTCTCACCTTTCTATTCTTTGTTTTACTCTATGTAGTGATTCTTTCTTTCTTTTTTTTTGTAATTCGTATTGTAATGTACTATAAAATGAAATGAACAATAACTTGTTTAATGCTAGTGTCTATTTGTATTTGTGTCAGCTATGATATTCTATAAAATAATCATATTTTCTTTTTTTCGTTTATACTATGATCTTTTACTGAATTAATGGAGAAATTATTAGAAGAATCAAAGACAAGCCATATATTACAAAAAAAATTAGATCTATGTATTGATATTAAATTCATTTTAGTCATTATCTAATTTTTGAAATGAAGATAACATTTATCATTAAACTTATTTCATAATAAATAAACAAATATCTATTTTCAAAATATTCCATATATATATATATATATGACTGTATTCATTGCTGTTCAGTGTTATTTGTTTATTAAATTCTATATTTTCTTTTTTTTTTAATTGATTAGAATTTAATATTCCTTCTTCATGTAATGAACTTTCTTTTTCTTTTTTTTTAATGAAAAACACAAAATTCATAAAACAAAGTTTCAACAATGACCATAATCAGAAGAAAGTGACAACAAAATCGATAGTCATTATCAAAAATTTAACAAAGAAAGTAGATATTGAAAAATGTCCAAAATCAAAGTCGGTAACGTTTGAATATTACAAAAATTAATCATCAACTATTAAAAAAGTGTAAAACATACAGATATAAAGTAATCTGTAGCATTCTTAGGAGCCAATTTTAGCAATGAGTTATTCGAATCTGAATTAGAATTCTATTATCTTTTTACTTTTTAATAAATATAAAAATCATTCGAAATGACAATATCATCTTTTGTCACCAACTAATTAATAACAAGAATTATATTAAACATAATAAATTCTTCATTTCTTAAGATCATTTTTTATTTATCGATAATCTTTCTAAAATCTATTTTAGTTAAAGAGATTTTTCTCTTATTCAAAAGAAAAACAAAACAGATTCTACATATAGTTGACTAGCAAAAGTTGAAATCAGGTTGTTAAATAAATAAATAAATCTTATTCGATCTTCAGCTAGATGTGTTCTTTGATAGAGACAATAATGAAACTAAAAAAAAAACATTTTATTTACATAAATCAATTGTTAAAGCTTAAAACATCGAATAGTGGAAGTCTTTTTTCAAAAGTTGATTTTCAGATTCAATCGAAACAAACGATATTTGTAAGATCATGATTGAAAAAAATGAAATTATGCATTTCTTTCATTGTTCAGCATCATCGAAGTTAGTCGAGAATTTCTGAATGACATGTCTACTGAGCAGTATTTATTTTGACCTATGTATTGCATACTCCATCCCTAGAGAAAGTACTGAGTTCAGGGTACCCATGTACTGAGAAAGCTCTAGCAGGGTACCCAATATGGGTACTTTGAAAATTCTCAGTAATTTTACTGATGTATGTACTGTTTGGGGTACCCGTAAAAGTACATTCACTGAATAAGTACCTGCATGGATACACAAGTCTGTAACTTTACTGAGGAAATCTCGTCAGGGTATCCTAAATTTTTCGCGTTCTGTGTGGCGACTATTCATTCACCGTTTTCTTTTTTACGTACGGCTCTATATAAACAACTCGATAAATCATAAGAAAATAATCAATTTTCATACTAGTTTTTTTCTAAATTATTTCTTGACTATTTCTTAGTCGAGGAAATGCCGAGCTTGGTCGTAAATTAAGATCGGACTACCCTGAAGTGGTCTACGACCAACTCAAGCTGAGTCGGATCCCGACATTGTTCCTGCTAAGTTTTTGGAATTGAAAAAATTAAATTGAATAAAGTAAAAAAAAATCTAGTAAATTATCTCAAGAAAAAGAAAAAATTTTAAAAAGTCAAAGATCAGGTTCGATCCTGAACATACTGAAAATTTGGTAACAGGGTACTTAGAAATACTATACAATGGTACCCAATTCAGTACTTGATCAGTACCTTTAGGTACCCAATTACTGTGCATTTTCCAGCAGGGTACTTGCCAAAGTACCACATAGGTACCTGTAAGTACCTGCAAGTACTTTGGTACCCAAAAGTTCCTGTGACATACTGGTATCAGGGTACTTTTTTGGGTACCCTTAACTCAGTATATTCTCTAGGGATGAGACCAATTGTTCTCTTTTACCAAGCAATAATTGTTATCGGTTGACTAAAATAGTTCTACCGATTCTAATGCATTGTAGAAAACGACTGAATTAATTTTTTTGTAAATCGTTTTTCATTGCTCAAGTCTGATTGGAAAATATGATATAGAGTAGACACATCTACTGGAAGCAAAAGCAAGAAACTCATTGAAACCTATGCAGACGACTAAATGATAAAATGGTGTTTCAATTCATTTAGTCAGAAAAATGGACGAGAAAAGCATAATATAACTCATTAACATGATGAACCAAAAGGTGAAACCCGTTAAAACGCGTTTATTCTTAAATAAACATGTCTTAACTAACGCATTTCATAGACAAATCATAAGGATTTGATGGGTTATAATGCATTTTTATGTATTAATCAGAATTAACAAAAAGATACATCGTTTAAACTCGTTTATGGTTGCAGTTTTTCAAGTAAAACTGCGTCCTAACTTGAATAAAGCGAAAGCTTCTCATAAAGTTATCTATTTAACCTATTCTGTTGATGATAGCACTAACTAGTACTATTGAAGTCTTTTGTTTCGTTGTTACTAAAAGATAAAAAGTAACACCCATCAGTATTCAGTAATTCCTATTATTTCTTACGTTTTGTCCATACTAGAGGAGATAATATTGAATTAGCAAATAAGATAACGAGAAAATTTAAAGCAAGAAAGTCAGCTTTTTGAGGATTTAAAGTTAATGTATTAATGAAATGTTATATCGTTTTGACAAGAAGAAAGACACTTGTGATATCTCATATATACTAATTTAGTCATTGAGGCATCTACATATGTATCTATGTGGAAAGAAAACTTAGAATTTTCCTTGGACAAAATGAGTTCAGTTTGTTCTGTCGGAATGTTTCAATTTTTTCTATTAGAAAAAATAGGATTTCAATATTTTCTAGAGAAATTCAAATATTTTATTAAAACAAGATCATAAAATGAATAGATATATATCAGAATTCTCTTCCACATTTAAAAAGCATTGTGCATACATCTATTCCGATCTGAAAAAATTCGTAATATCTCTGCACCTCCTACTTTTTTTGCTTCTTCACATTATTTTACAGTAGTTAGCGAAACTACTGGTATCCAGAGTCTTCTTGATTTTGAATAGAAAGATCAGAATAATTGTTGTTAAAAATCCATTCAATACGTAACACTTTGGTAAAAATCGTAACGCACGACAGAGACATCTCTCATTTCTGTGATATTTTTTATTACGCACTTTATTGGCATGAGAGAGGCGTATTTTCCATTTTCATCAGTGATGTAACTGTTTTATGTAAACATATGATTAATTAAAACGAAATTAATATAATTCATTTCTTTTAGTGTGGACAAGGTCTTATTCAATCAATTTGCATCGTTCTACTTATTCGGAAGTATGTAAGTTTGTAGAAGAAAGAGTTTTAAATAAATATTCTATAATTCATGCTGAGATCCATTTTTGCATTTAGTTGATTCTCTATATACATTTACTTTCCATGGATTGATCTTCTGAAAAATAACACAGTCATGTAAGTAAAAAAAAACTCTTTTTCAAAATAGAAACTATTATTATTTATCATAAAATTCACTAACAGTTTACATATTTTCTTTTACTCTTTCTCAGTTGGATCTCTATTCTTATTGAAATAATTGTATATCATTTCAACAAAAAAAGAATTCATTTGTTAAAAGTTAATTCAAATTAATCGAGAAAAAGAAAATAATATTGTTAAAAAGAATCAATAAGTAAGAACTATGGTTAAGACTATAGAAGAATAGATAGAACTCATATACCTTCATATTACAACTAATATTTAAATATAATATTTACTAGTAAAGAAGAGATACGAGGTAACATGTATTCGAAGAAAGTCAGAAAGTAAAGAGCGTAAACAATAGTGTAGTTTCATTTCTGTTCAAAGAATAGATTCATGACTATCTAAATGTAAATAATCGATTAATAGTTTTCTAGCGAATATTTTAACTGTTTTATTTTATCTTCGAAATAGGAAAAAAAACTCTCCTAGTTAATAAGCAAGATCTGACATATTAAATTTAGAATAAATAAGATCCTCAACACTTAAGTTAGTTTTTTTTGTAAATGATTTTTATTATTTGAAAGATAAAATAAAATATTAAAAAAATCGTTAGAAAGTTGTAACTCGATTATTTTCATTTGCATTGCTATGAATGTATTCTTGAATAAGCAATTAAAGTACACTACTCTTATATGTTCTTTAAATTTTGACTTTCTTCAAGTCGATATTATCTAGTATATGATATTGACTAATAATTACTGTATTTTATATTGTTTGTAGTATGAAGACATGTGGATTATATTTATTCTTGACTAGTTTCAATGTGTTGTTTCAATTAACGCACTAAATTGTTCTTCATTAAAACGCATAGTACACAGTTAAAATATCTCAAATTACGAGTTATAACGCGTTTTCTATAAAAACGTTTTTTCTACATTCTGTTATCACGCGTTTCAAGGAAAAAAGATGATGTGTTAAAACGCGTTGAATAAAATAAAAAAGGAAATGTTTTAATGGATCAATTTCATATTGCTGACTGTGTGGGTGAGAAATCTTCGTAATAGGGAAGAGATGACAAGTTAGGCGGAAATCATAGGACACTTTTGTTTTATATCTTTTAAACACCTAACAATCGTTTTCATATCTGTTGCTAAACTCATTCGACAGAGAATTCATTTTTCTAAAACACTGCCGAATTCCTTTTTTCACAGTTTCTCTTTCTAATTGGCACTGAATTTGAAAGATTAACATCTACTCATTAGGCCATCTGCGAATTCTTATTCTTTCCAAATATTGTTCGATATTTTTAAGCCCATGTTCATCAAGATCGATGCATAAACCAAAGAATTTAGTATCTATAAATAAATCAGTTTGTGCTGTATACTTTCATGACCTTGTCAATGTTCTTGACGAGCTTGCTTACGAGAAAAAGACTTCGAACTAATATCTGATTGAATTTTTAGATGTGTTTTATAAAATAATGCTTTTCAGAAAGACTTGTCACATAAAATGTTGTTTCTCGTGGTTCCTTGTGCAGAATTCAATTCTAAACAAATTTGTGAAAATTGCTACTTAAATAGTTCAATTCTTTGGACTGTTTTGAATTTGAAGAGAACAAAATCATAGGCTTGTCCAAAAGAATATTTTTCATTTTCAACCTAAATAATAAAATTGACCTACGCAAATAGACTTGAATATTGCCGAAATATAGTTCTTTCAAAAGCAGTCTGACCGCCGAGATATATATTGGTATCATAATAAAAATACTTTGGTGTTGTCAAACAGTAAGATGGTTCATCATTTGGGAAACATGTGATGAAATTTGGATACAGTTCAAGAAAGCACGAAGAAGACTTGCACGAATAACTAACTATTGTCGCATTCGTAACGGTTCCATTTGCTAAATATAGGCGTACATTCTTTAAATTTGCAGATCGAGCATCAAATTTAGTATCACACCTAATAAGAAAATAGAAACATAAAAAAAAGCTTTCAGAGAAAAGAATCAACGTACTGTGGACACTGACTCGAGACAGGTTCGATGCAAATTGGTAAACAGAAAGGTGTTGATTTTGGTAGTTTTGAAAAATGTAATGTATTCGACGAATATTTTAATAATTCTTCCTTTAAATTTTTGTTGTGTTTGAAGATATAACTACCCTCGATTGTTTTTTGTTTCATCCCACTAAGTTTATCCATTAGTCGATATGGTTCTACATAAACTCCAAATGCTTGGTGAACGATTTCGGCAATATGCTTCATACGATCAGGTAATAATGAAGGTAGAGCATTATCGACACAATTTGCAAAATCAAGCATTGAAAGAGAAAACGGTGGATCTAATGCCAAGTTAACAAATGTTTTTACATCGTCTTGATTAAGTACAGAAAGATCAGTATTCATAGTAGTTGAAAAATCAGATATTCTAAAAACAAGCGATTGATGATTTGACAATCAAAAAACTTTTAAAACGGTTATAGATAAATCTTCGCTAGCCGCTAGTATACTTTAGAAATTGATATCTGAATCATAAAGGATGCTGGATGGTATGCTAAGTAGCGATTTGAGAATCATTTTTCTTTATACTAAAAATTTTCTAATGACACATAAACTCTTTTATGTATCTTAAAATCATCAAAAACAATAGGAAAAAAGCTTGTTAACGCAGCTCTTCTGGGACTGAAATGTGAAATTCCCATGTCTTCTTTAGGTTCATTATACTAATCTCTTTGTTTTGACCTTCTTGAGCAATCAGTAAAACTAATAAAAAATGAGGTAAATAATTTTAATTAAACGTAGTTAAAAAAAATAAGCCAAGAACGAGAGAAAAAAGAAATAAAATATGATGAAGATCAAAAAAATAACGTATAAGAATAATGTAGTATAAAGTAAAAATATGTATCGAACCGTTGACAAATGACGTCATCATTTTCTTGATATTTGGACGTCCTTCTCCTACCCTATCATTTGTCATTTTGTAACGAACTCTTCTCCCACGAAAGACATCATCTGAGTATTTTTCAAATCTTTGATAGACAGTCGGCTACAACTGATGCAGACCAACAAACCTCAAAATACTGTTTCAACTCGTTTGGACAGAAAAATGAAGGAAAAAACGCCTTATAACTCATTAATATGATTGATCACAAAGGTTGAACCCGTTACAACACATATATTCTTATATAAATAGGTTTTAACATATTTCATAAACAAATCACAATGAGATCATGCGTTGTAACGCATTTTTATAGATGAATCAGCATTAACAAAAAGATACATCGTTTAAACTCATTTATTGTTGCTTTTTTCTATAAACAACGCGTTCTAATTTGGATAAAACGAAAGTTTTTCGTGAACTTATCTATTTATCACATTCTGTTGATGATAGTACGAACTAGTAACATTGAAGTTTTTTATTCCGTTGTTAATAGAAGACAAAAAGAAGCACTCATAAGTATTCAGTAATTTTTATTGCTTCTTACCCAATCGATATGTATCATTCTATTTATCCTCAAGAACATAAGTTTATTAAAAAAAAGTTTCAATCAAATGTTCGATAATACATGTTTGGTACCGTTTTTGATTTAGTTGATTCCCCACTTACATTTGGTTTTCGTGCATTGATATTCACAAGAATAATCCAGTCATATAAGTCAAAAAGTCTCTCTTTCAAAATAAAAACTCATATTTTTGATCGCGAAAAATCCCTGACAGTTCACATATTTTCGTTCTCAGTGAGATTCCTATTCTTGTTGCAAATTTGTATACATTTTTAACAACAAACGCATCCATCCAAATATTATTTTATTCAAATAAATCGAGGAAAAGAAAATTATATTCATTACAATATAGATTATATATTAAAAAAAATGTTCAGTCATTTTTTCTTTATTAGCTTCCACTTTCATAGAAATATTTTGATTTCTTAGTGACTTTTGCTATCGAAATAATATATAAATATTCTAAACATAAAATGACATTAGCAGATTTATTTCGGATAGCAAAAAAACTTTTATATTAGGTACTTAATTCATTGTCATATAGATTCAGATTTATAGTTCTTATAGAGGAAAATAGTGTATGATGTGCACTTCGTTCTTGCTACTTTAATCTTTCGAAAAATTATTTAAAATAGAATTAATAAATAAGAACTATGTTTAAGGCTAGGGGAGAATGGATATTACCCACGTACATTCATATTGCAACCAATATTTAAATATAGAAATTTACTAGTAAATAAGACATATCAGATAACATCAATTCGGAGAAAGTCAGAAGTTAAAGTCCATACAACAACAGTGTAGCTTCATTTCTTTTTCAAAGAATAGATTCATGGTCATGTAAATGTAAATAATCGATGAATAGTCTTCAAGAGAACTTTTTTAATGTTTTATTTTATCTTCGAAATAGGGA
>CAJNOP010000463.1:10918-42159 GCA_905250075.1 Rotaria sp. Silwood1
CTTAAGAAAAATTTGTTTTATAGGAAAATATTCGCTTCAATGTGAAAATTTTTAAAGTAAAGGCTTAAAGTATGCAGGCTTAAACTTTAACTCTTAAAGTTTAAAGTTATGCTTCAAACGTTAATGTTTAAAGCTTAGTATTATTTTAAACTTTAACCTTAACTTTCAAAGTTTTAAGGCGCAATTTAAAGTTTAACCACTTTAACAGGCAAATTTTAATGCTAAAGTGCCACCCATATTTGCGACAAACGACAACTGAATTATTTACTTGAGGGTGGATGTGGGTGGGGTGTGGGGTGTGGGTGGGTGGGGGGGGTTGTGGGTGTGGGTGTGGGTGTGTGGGTGGATGTGGGGGTGTGGGTGGGTGAGTGTGGGTTTTTGTGTAGAGAAGACCCACACGCACCCACATCTCACACCTCCACCGTCGCACCGACCCCCACACACCCACATCCACACACATCACACCCACACCTCACTCACACCCTTGAAGGCAACTTCTTCTTTCTACACACCATGACAAATAATCGACATCCTATTTTGAATTATGTGGCAATGGAATTTTAGATTTTGAAGAAATTTTCTGGGTTTAGAATTGATTTGAAATAGGGAATTGAAAAGAATCTATTTTTTCTCTCTCTCTCTTTAGCTGATATGAGCTCCAATCACATATTATTACAGACATTTAGAAATAAGGTTTGATTTACCTTATGATGAGTTTTGATGAAAATTATGACCATCTGAATGTCTGAATGAAACGTCTTAATTGTATTGCATATTTTGACTTAATAGAAGAGAATACTCATTCACCCATTCATACCTTGTAAGCTTCGTCTATTTAGGATTACATTACATTCGGATAGGAATATATTTCATTTTTTTCAGAAAAAAATAAAAATAGATATAAGTATGTATACAATAAGAGGTAGTGGAAATATAATAATAAATAGAGTCATTCTTCCTTCAGATGTTCTAGTTAAACGTTTCAATGTAGACGGTTGATTCAATGAATTTGAAAGACATGTTCCATTCAACACTAATGGCAAACAAACTGTCTGTTCACAACCTGAATCAATAATACAGACGGATGATGACAGTGAACAAGATTGACAACTAGAAAATGCTGAACATTGGAATTTGAATGTGCAAAAATCAGTATTATTTGATGTTTTTTAACAAAAACATTTGGAATGCATTAATGGGCTACTTGTATTTGACGAAATAAGTTCCGTTGAATACGATTCTAGGAGCGAAACAAAATCTGAATTATCATTACAAAATATTAATGAATTGATTCAGAGAATTACCATTGTTACGAATACAGTTATAATCTTTATTACATCGTCGTCTTATTCGACTGCACCACCTTGAATCTTTCAATTCTTCTGCAGCCTCTGTCCAATTCGTCATTTGTAATGCTTTTTTCGTTTTACGAAATGTGTTCAATGTTCGACAACTAGTAAAAGCTACATCAATAATTGCGTTTCGTTTCATTGAAGGTAAATTAGGAACATACTCATTAGCACATTGTGTAGCTTCTTGATAGGAAATTCTATTCAAAATTTCTTCAGCTTGATCATTTGTCAGACAGTATTTACTTGTGTTTCTTTGGCAATCACTTAAAACATTTGAAAGTGTCAAATTATACATTAACATGATTGTTTCAGAATCATTCCGTGTAAGGTGATATCCAATACCAATCATTGGTACACCATCGGTATTATAACGACAACATAATTGTCGTCCTTGATTAATCATGGTTTGTTTTGGGCCACAGATAGTTAATGCCAACCGTATATATGCAAGAAACAAGAATATTTTCAACATAGCAGTTAATGATCATACGGATTGAATAATAAAAAAGGAAAGAATTATAATAGATTACAACTAATTTAAAATAAGACAAAACGGAAGTACAGAACAAAAACTATAAAGTAGTTTTTTTTTTTATTAGCACAATATATTTCCATAGATGTAAAAATTGCCTTTGATAAATATTGTCATTCATAGAATTTAAGAGTCAATTGAATGATCGTAAAAAAAATACAAATTAGCAAGCTATTTAGCTTTCTACATTCGAGACAATATCCATTTTGATCGAGGTAATAATTATAACCACTCAATAGTGAGTGTAACTATTACCAATCTGATTCCATTGCATGCTCGTCTCAAACTCTATTCTGCCGTATTGATATCATGTTTATTACTTGCAACATTAAATATTACGTGTGAATTCTCGATGAAGTTTCATTCACTTACAGAGAAAAAGAAGAGATAATTACTGAGAAGGTTGACATGATTGAGGCTGTGTGCGAAATAATTGTTGATATTTATAAATTGTATATTTATCAATAGGTTATAAATTCAAATTTGACGGAAAGATTGTTTGCAAAAACTTCGACCATATAAATAATCATAAATCGATTGGCTTCGAATTTTTCAATTTTCAACATTGTTCTTCGAACAGAACAACATATCTATCTTGCATTATAAATGAGTTAACATGATACTGGCAATAATCTATAACCGCTATCGATTCGTTGCTTGATAAATATGAAGTTTTATTAAATCTTTCAAATCATGTGAAGTACGAAAGAAGCTAAACGAGAAAACAGTTGACTTCATTGACTGACAAAACAAATATTTAGTAACGTTTTATCAACTATATTCCATAGATCAGACTATTTTTTGATATAAGATGCACAAAATAAAAATATATGCATATATTTTTATATACACTCTTCTGTCAATAGTGAAACGAGTAGGATGGTGACATAATGTATACCTTTCTTTATCTAATGCGTTTAATATCTACATAAAAAGTAAATATAACTACGAACAGACATATTTCATATTTCATTAATATTGTCCTTGCCTACAAATCATGATTAACATTCAAAGTCATGTCAAAATCACCACAAATTATCTGAAAAACATAATATGTGAAGGATATTATAAATCAAGAGTCAATACCGTTTTACAAATAAGTAGATGTGATATCAAAATTAAAAAAAAAACAGAGATACTGATTGAGATAATATAAATATAGATCAATCTCAAATTTTATCTTTGACAAGACCAACTCTGAAATTTATACTATCTACCAACGGAAGCTTTAACATATCATAGAATAATTGAAAAACATTTAATATTAGCTTTCAATATCAAGACGGCTTACAGTAAACAATACAAATGTGTTCAATGTAGAAGCCATTCTACATAAAACGTTTTCTTGATGTTATTTTCTAGTATGTGATAGGCTTGTCGAGGTTCCGAAGAACATCTAATCTAGACTTCATTCAAAGTCTAAATAAGTTAGTCACCTTGAGTCAGCTCTGAGAATTGATGTTAATAGAGTAGAATTTAGAGAATCATTTACACACTATGTTAGAGGTGAGCGTGGATGTGCATGACGAGAACAATGATACTCAAACATTCGCATTTCTATCTCTTTTAAAATATTCACTTGCCCAATTTTAGATACAATTTGGTTGATTGCACTATCAATGATTGAGAGAGATTTCCACATAGATGCAACACAAAAATAATCATGAAGTCTTGATTTAAGGTTCAATGGAATGAATAAAAAATGAAATATATTTTTCGATACATTGAATAATTATCCGTGAGTTCGAATTTATGCTCCAGTAACAATCTAGAAAATAATGGTATTCTAACTCAAAATACATTATACAGGATTATAAATTGTTAATAAAGGAAAAAAAACTGAAATTGTATATTTTTCAATGATTTTTGTATCCTTCGACATAAAAGCTTGATTAATCACGAGCAATAACATATAATTGTTGTGCAAAACCTGACTGCTTCATTTCTATTTGCTGTTTTATTCATTATTACCATCTAGTGTTGATTGTGACTGATTTAGAGAAATAAAGACGCATTATAATGTTCGTGAGTCAGACTAATACAAAAATTGATTACAAACAATTTTCAAATGTCTCTTTCCATAAAAAATGCGAAATCAAGAATGACCTATATCTATATATGGTGCTGATTTCATATGCCTAGTAATAGATTTTCAATTTGTGCTCACATACTGAATATTGCCAACGAATACTTCATCGATTCACTTATGAGCGTGGATTCTTTTTTTCTTTATGTTTCAATATCTTTCAATAATTTTATTCTGATTTCATAAAAATACGACGAATAATAAACAATGAATTGATATAAGTTCTTCAAAAATTGAAAATTTCTATCAAACTAAGATCATTTTCAATCTTGAACCACATTGTTTCAGACGAGGATGTGCAGTTGAAACGATTCACTTGGTTTTTATTTTTCAATCTTAAATTTGTACACCCATGTTAAACACTGCAAATCTTCTACTTGTAACTGCATTTTCGTCGATATTGATATTATTACTGATGATATAAAAGAAAAGAACAAATGCATCATGAATCACACTAATTCATTCAGTATGAAACTGAAAAGGGAACCACTCGCATGATGACTGAATTGACGAACTATTATCAGACGTATTATATTCCTTAGAACAAAAAAATATAAATCAAAAATAGTATTACTCTGTAAGCGAATGCCCTCTATTAGTAGCTGATAATCGCAGGCAACATATCCAAATATCTCAAATTTCTGCAGAATGATTTTATTAGGAAGTCACTTCATAACGTGCTCTTTGCTTTCCTATAGTTTGTTCTTTAAGGTGAAATAGAATCGTGAATATTCGATTCACATAATGTTTTCTTTTTATTTCTTATCTGTCCTGATTCATTTTCTGCCAAGCTATCATCTGGCAAAATGTGATTGTCGATATTTTTTTTCTTCGACGAATACAGACACTACTAGTATGTCTGTTTCACATGATAATTCGTGCGTGTTTGAATCTTATTTATGATTGATTGATACTGTTAACTTCAAAATGTTTTCATTCTAAAAAACTATACAAAAGATGATTTTATCAATAGTCAAATATTATAAACTGTCTAATTTAATTGTACCATGAAATTTCTTGTTATCCTTTCAGTCATCGGATTATTTTCTTTAGTTTATAATTCATTCTGTGCTCTGGAAAAATTATTAGCGATAATGTCTCATACAGAAGACATTAGTATGAAGATAAATAGACGTCTCTGTTACTTCGTTGGATTTGAATGAAATGAGTTGTTAACCATTACACTATATACACTATGATTGCATATTAGTCATTCAATCAATGATGTCAACATCCTCATGAATGCTATCGCACATGACTAAATTGCAGTAGCATATAGGACGATTTGATGATGGTTGCTTATCGTAGTGGTTTTTGTTGTTTAAAAGCAAAGTGATGGATAGCTACTAACATTTAAATGTAATGATAATTTTCAGTAAGAATTTGTTCTAGTGCAGAAACATCACAGTAGACAAAGGATGTTAATAAAGTTTTGAACAAATATGACGTTCATCTTATTTTCAGTGGCATACTACTTTATAGAAGTTACGAATTGATTTACAATTCATAAGTAATGTCAAGATCACAAATGAGATTGGTATCGTCGATTGATAATTTTGTTGTTAAATTGAAATACTCTACAGCAATCATCAATGAGAGTGTCATTAAATATCACCATACTCGAGAGAAATGAAGCATTTCTACATATCTTTGTAGCAATGTCGGGTTTTGTGGACAGCTTACAGAGTGCAATGATATTTGTTTTTGTAGATAAGCTTCTCTATATGAAAGGAAGTGAGTCTTGATGACGAATGTGTGTCTTTTTCTTGTCATTTCTTTATCTTTATTGTGTGTCATAGATTGCATCATAAATACTACCTTATATTGTTTTTTTAAAGATTATGCTTATAAATACACCTCATTCTTTCATTGTACATTACACTTGACTGAAGTACTTCGTTCGAATACAATAACAGAAATCCATGGTGAAGTTAGAAGAAAATCAGTATGTACGTGATGGTCATGTTCATGCTCACCTCGATATTGCTTGTACTTATAATGAAAAACACACAATTGAACTTGTTGGCCATGAATTCATTATATATCCAAATGTATTCAATCCTACAGTGTTTCCTCTATCAGATCATGTAATCAAAATGTGGCTACATCTCATCCATCTGATAAAACCTGAATCAGTACTCGAAATTGGTTCTGGAGCTGGTTATTTGGCTATTCTTGCTGCTCTTAATGGTGCTAATCGGGTCACGGCTACTGATATTACTCACGATGCGATAGAGAACATTGAGGCTAACATTGAAAAATACAATTTAGGAGATCGCATGCAAGCAGTTTATGGCAGCGTTTTTGAACCATTCGATAAGAATAATCGATTCGATGTTATTTTTTGGGACATACCTTTCTGTCATATTGATAAGCCAATGGAAGAACTTAGTGCACTCGAGCGTACGGTTTTTAATCCAGGTTACATACTTTTCGAGGCATATTTGAAAGGAGCTCACCAACATTTAACAGATACTGGCCGTGTCTTTATGGCTTTCTCAAATATGATGGGTCATCCAGAAAAAATATTAGAATTGATCAACAAATATGACTGGCGTTTGGAGGTTGTGGTGAATCCTGAGCACGTCACATCGAATATTGAAAGTATGCACGATAATAACGTCGATATGGAAATCTATGAATTGATCAAATTATGATCGATAATGAAAAAAAAACAATAGAGTTTGTGCATCTTTTGTTTTATTGTAAGATTTTTACGAATAGATCTAATTGAATTAATCGATTTTGCCATATCTGATGTAGAAGCTTGGCTCCTTCTCTGAAAGATGAATCAATGAATTATGTAAGAACAATGTGTGAGGTATGTTCTTCGAATGAGTCCTTTTTGTCAGAGTACTCTTTTTCCAGAAAGAATGATTCATCAATGACAGTGCTTTTTAGATTTTGAAATATTTCAGCAAAAAAATGATGAGGAATTAGCAGTTCCCTACAAATCGAGAAACATCAATTATTCTTGGACGAAGTTGTGAAAGGTATGCTTGAAAAATTAAAAGGAATTCACTTGACTTTTAATGTTATCCTTAATTTTCATTTGGGACATTTTATTTGACACAACTAAATACGAACGAGATGATTGTTAGATGATAAACCATCTTATAATTCTCATGATTTCTTGATAGCGAGGATTGTGAGAAATAGCTTTAGTAAAAAGAGTCAATAGTATATTTCATGATCAATTAAACAATTATTACCACTATAAAATACAATTTATAATTAACATATTTTATCAAATAAGCATCATTCGATTTTTTTGATTTGATTAAAATCTTTTGTCTTTATAAAGTTATTTGACTCATATTTAACACCCACAAAAAAAAACAGATGATGAACGACTTCAATATCTTTTGATAATAAAAATCGAATGATTGCTGCAAAATGAAACTAGAATACATCAATGTCAGTTATTGTAGTCGAAGACACAAACTAACAACTAATTTGATCCTTTTTAGCATACATTTGTCCATAATAGTCATATTCGTAATAATACTTCTATTAGATATTGATCACAGGACTTTACTTTTGTTGTATTCGTGCAGAATACGTTGCACTATGGATTAGGAACTCGAAATTCTGCGCGTGTGTTAAAAGAAGACCCACACCCACACTCCAGTTCTAATCTCACCAACAATTTTCTCTCGTACAGTGTTACTTGATCGACTCAGTCATATGTAATCAATATAGCTCTTTTACATCGTTCCTATCAAGAAGATTGAGAGAGTCATGCCCACTGAATGTTCAATCTGTACGATCATGCTCTCTTAGACTGGTCTGAATACAATCTTCAATCATGAAACAATATTTCTTATAGGCTACTGGTGGCATGGTTATTGATCTGACTTTTTTCGTAAAATGCGCTGAAGCCTTTTATGTACGTGTACCATTAAATAGATGAGTACTAACGGTTTGAATAGGTAAAAATCTCGTTGTTCATTACGAGTACAAACAGTGGTACAAATTGTAATAGAAACGGTCTAGCTCAATCTTAATGTTTCTAGTTTGACCTGTTTGTTATATAATAAAAGTTCAATGATATAACATTTGTTGCGCAAGTACATTTAATTTTTCGCAATTTTTTATAAAAAAGATGAATTGACAAATTGAAATTAATTCACTCTTTCCAAAAAAAACACCTGATCTTAGTTATATGTTTAGCGTAATGTCTGTTTTTTTTAATAATTATTCTTCATCCTATTAAATATCATCTGCAACGGATACCAATCGCGTTAGAAGTATTTCACCAGCGGCACCTTCGAAATATCAAGCCAGGAAAAATAACTTACGTGGAAATTGCCGTAGAAGGACTCATTTCAATATTGATTTCAGCTACGGGAATGTCACACTTTTGCGACAAACGATGATATTTCCACCTTCAATTTGTCCTGTAGAAAAGAGTAAAACAGAAAGAATAGGTCGACATTCAACTAGGAAACGATCGCATAGACCGATTTCTTCATCGCCTTTTTTTCCAAAACACCGCGTCAGAGTATTTTATCAAACTAGATAATATGAGAACGAACAAGTGATTGACATTGACGACAACTAGGAAGATCTGCATTGCAATTTCAGAGCCATTCTCATTCGATAATCGAGAATATTTCATCATGATCAACGCAAGTGTTGTGAAAAAAAAACAGAAACATGTTTACCTTTGATTTTGTAAAGCTTCGCAGGTTGAACTGCCATTGTTTTCTTCAATAAAACCACATGATATACATTGAGTCGTGAAAAGATTACCTGTTGACAATTATTTCATTCAAAAGAGCATAGTTGAGTGTGGGTGTGGCTATCAATTGGGCCACATTATACTGAGTTATTGCGAAGTCTCTACCATACTCGTTAAAACTATTTTTTTTTCCATTGAAATAAAATCAATCTTGATATTCTAATTACTAATTCATGATATTCATGAATACGAAAAGAATTGAAGAAACATTTAAAAGAAATGATTCAAATAGTATTCATATGTTCTCTATAATAAATAATTCATTTCAAAAGGTAGAGTCGTGTAAAACAAATATAAGATAGACGTATTTTATCTATTAGAATGATAAAGACCACATCATAAGATGGTTTTTGAAGAAGTTACTTGTCATCATATAGGAAGAGGGTAAGGATGATACATAAAGTTATTATGAAATCTTTAAATACTCCTTCGAAAGTATTTGTGTTAAAGATGATATTCTTAAACAACATTTCGACTTTTTCTATCGGAAGGTCAATCGATGATTAATAACGATTTATCGAAACTAGATTCGTTAGCTGAAACGTGACTGATCGTCAACTTTGCTCCATTGCCATGTAATAAAAACTAGACTAAACATAAGATGAAAATCGATTAAAATTCTACACTTTTTGTCGATATTCATCTGACTTTTACTCTAATTTTTAACAGGAGTGATTTCGACGATTTTTTCAATTAATCGCGAGTATTCCTCCCATTGTCCATGTAGGTTCTTGAATTAGCTGCTTTATGACATACATGAAATCACGAGTTATACTGATATTTTTCGTAATTTCACAGTTGATTTAGGGAAATTTATATTTTTTGTTTTAAAAAGAGACAGTATTGTAATTAAAGTGAACAGAGAACAAAATAAAATACTAATCATTCATACAAAAAACTACGATACAATTCGGGTGAAACGAAATATAAAGAGAAGATTCAATATTGTTTAGATTCATATTCTAGATCGAGTATAGTAGTCTGAAAGTATATCTAGAATATAGAGTACAGTACTGAAAACGAATGAACTAATTCTGCCGATAAAGAAGATGTTCTTCTTTTACGAAACTTGAAGACGAGTATTCATGTAAAATTGAGATCAAAATGAAAAAAATTCTTATTAAGAGAATGATTAAATCGAAAAAATATTTTGAGATAAGTTACAATCACGATCAAGAAAATCATTCGAATGCAAAGTTCAGTTCGATTGCTACTCAAAGTTATCCAATCTCTTGCATGTTAGTTTATCGACATCTTATGAAAAATACGTCTAGTTTTGAGTCTCAAACTTCTAGGAGTATATTGAAAAAAAAAGTTGTGTATTGAATCTATTTCAATCTCGATTTCATATATTTTTAAATTGCACTTTTTTAAATGTGAGTTAATCATCGCTTGTGCCAAAATACATGGTTTTTAACAATAATACATTAGAAATAAAAGAAGAACATAGTATTATACGTGACAATTGGTTCATAAGTGTAAAAGATCCCGTACAAACGATCTATACTTAGTTTCTGTTATTCTATAAGGTATTAAGATATTCATAAAAACATATATCTATTGACACAATTCAGAAATGAGAGACTGCTTTTATTCCTGGAAGAGACTAAACCAATTAAAATCTTATCAAAATTAATTTTAATTGATTACATTAGATTTATACTAATTTAAATTGGAATTTTTTAAAACTTACTTCTCGATTTAATAAATTTCTCTAAATTAAAATTTGACATCTTTATCCATCGTTTAATAAAATCAGTGATAAAACAGTAATTTATCATCCTGATTTACCATCAATTCTGAAACGATCATTTCTATTTCTATTTCTATAATCGTGATTGAATGTAATTTAATCACTGGTGTTTGTGCAGTGAACAATTAATCAGGACACTACGTCAATAATCTTTGAAATCGAGAAAATCGTCACGATTCTTACGACATGGGAAGGTTGATTCTATCTGCTATCGATTCTACCTCAGATTCATTGTCATCTTTGAAAAGCAAGTAATAGATTGACTGAGCAATACGACTAAATATGAACATAAGAACACATTGAACAGTATAGTACTTAGAACTATTTTGCTTTAGATATGATGTTGTTCAAAATGTTATGGGGTTTATCTGTTCTTACAACACTCTCATTTGAAAATGAGACGATTGTTTTTTCACGTGGTGAAGCTGGATATTATTGCATTCGAATTCCATCTCTCTTGACTACAGTTCAAGGCACTTTATTAGCATTTGGCGAAGCAAGAATGTTTGATTGCCTTGATAATACTCAAATAGATATTGTTTTCAAACGAAGTATAGATAATGGAAAGACATGGTCCAATTTACAAATCTTGTATCGTGGTAATGCTTCCGGTGAAAATTTTAATTGGGTAGGCAATTTTGCACCAGTTCAATTAAAATACAATCAACGAATATTAGTTCCATTTTGTAAGAACAATCGTATCCTAATGCAAGCCTATTCCGATGATGATGGTCTAACATTTTCTCAACCACAAATTATCTTTAACGTAACAAAACCTAATTGGAAATGGGTTGCTCTAGGTCCACCGAGTGGTCTACTTTTACAGTCTAATCGAATATTAATTCCTGGTGATTATTCCACCCTGACAAATATTCGAACTGGTTCATTTTCTACTGGTTTTGTTATGCTCAATGATTTCGATGGTCAAATAGATAAATGGTATTTGGGTGGAGAGTACAAGCTGGATGATTATTTTCCAAATGAAGGTCAAGCTGTAGAATTATTACCGCAGGGCAATTCAATATTTGTTAATGCTCGTTCGTATAGTACGAAACGAATTGGTGCGTATAGTGATGAT
Organism: Rotaria sp. Silwood1; assembly: GCA_905250075.1. Classification (NCBI taxonomy): domain Eukaryota; kingdom Metazoa; phylum Rotifera; class Eurotatoria; order Philodinida; family Philodinidae; genus Rotaria; species Rotaria sp. Silwood1. Next base: position 22,464 of record CAJNOP010000463.1, read on the forward strand.
GGTGGAATAACATTTAAAAAAGTCGTTTTATTGAATACATTGGTGCAACCATTACATGGATGTGAAGGCTCAACAATCTATCATCCAAAGATGAATCAGTTGTTTTATTCTGGTTTAGCTGAAACATCCATAATTCGTACAAATCTCTCATTACATGTCAGCATTGATAATGGTGAAAATTGGTCCTATATCAAATCGATTTGTTCAGGTCCATCTGGTTACTCATCTTTGACATTGATGCATGATCATTCCATAGCTGTTTTATATGAAAAAGGTAGTACAGTTGGTGGACCTGATTCTTTAATATTCACTATAGTTTACAACCAAACTGAAAAGGACATTGATGCATCATTATCGGTAAATGTCGATTACAACCTTGAAGCTTCGAAATAGAAACTGTTTACAAATCATCAAAAATTTTTTCAGCGAATGTTGCATCCTTCAGTCTATCTCTTAGAAACTCACTGTGTTGATCAAGTTATAGACAACCAGATAGAAACTGACTATGATCCTAGTGGATGCTTTTCTTTGCATTTCTGTAAAATCTATCATCGAGCTATCAGAAGAAAAATTGAATGATTTGCCACTGAAACTTCACTATAAGTCTTCATTTATAATCATAAGAGGTTGTGGTCGTGAGTGGGAGTATGTGTGTGAGTCATCCTGTATTTGAACGATATCTAGGCCGAATCGACACAAACACCCACACTCTCTGTTCGAGAACACTCAAATATCTTCTTTTGTATTTGTGGATGCTCACGAGTGACTAGTGGTAGCACAGAATTTATACTCATATCCAAAAGGATTAGATTTCAATGAAATTGTTCGAAAGGAAATTCAAAATATGGCTCAACACCACTTTGATAAATTCAAGAACATTGATAATTGTAAATATTTATCATCATTTTATTCTCAAAACACTACTCTCGGAAGGACCTTTGTTCAGGTTTTATTGATGAAGTTTCTGATCCGATGGCGTAGTGTGTTAAGGAAATATATCTAGGCTCCTATGTCATTCTGTTGGATGTTTTAACAATAGTCATTCAGTTTCATGATAAATTATTACAAACATCAGCTAGAGACAAATACATTACCAATGTGATTACCATTAATGATAGTAAATGCATTGCTCAATTTTTTATAAATATACGCATCATGCATTTTAGAATATACATCGTATATTGGTATGATACGTTTATTGAATGATGTGCCAATGACAGATGGCTATACAATCTGTGCTAGTATTTGGCAGATGGTTGAATATTTGAATGAGAATAAGTTAGAATTACAGTTGAAGTTATTTGAAAAATTGTTTATAATCTATACTAAATAATGGTATTACAAATATGATTAGTTCGTTAATAAAATTGTCTCGTGAAAATGACCTAAAGAAAAAATGCAATATATGTTGAGAATTTTACGAGCTTTCTATACATATGAAATTTGGCAAACTATACGTCGACCATACAAAAATTGAGATTTACTTGATCTGATAGCACAAAAAAAAATGTTGATCGATTAGTAGAACTGAATTTGGATAAATACAAAACGCCAGTACAACAATAGTTCAAGAATGAATCATTCGTAGACGAAATTCAATTCCATGATAAAGCACATCTTGATGAAAAATATTTGAATGATCTACTTGCATCAGTCTATTACGTTGACTATGTTATTCTACCACCTCAATTCATTTCAATCGTAGCCAATTCAAATACTGATAGTATTAAAGATATTTCTTCAATGAATTAAGAGTCAATATGTCAAACTTTAGAGATCGATTATGATTTGAAATTTTTCAAATTTTTTTGATGTTTTTCAAGTGCCTCACTATACAACAAAGATCAGTCAAGTAGATACTGATAGTGAAATGATGAAAATAATCGACGTGAGTCATGAAAGAGCAGCGCAAGACGATTCGAAATATCCGAAGTTTTTCTTCTAGGAAGAAATGATGAACTTGTTTTGAATAATGAAAATCCTTTGTTCACAACAAATCTCAGTGACTATGTAAATATTTCTACTAAATTCTGTCAAAGTGACGAATAGATCAAACTCAAAGCACAATATATAAAATGTAGATTACATATCTATCAGCATGAATTACTCAATCGTCATGAACATATGAATATGCTACGTTATAGCTCTACAAGGATACTGTTCTTTCAGACGAATTTAACAAGTGTATTGTTAAATCCATAGCAATTATTGTGGAGTATCCCAAATTGTTCGGTTACTCTAATAAATCATTAGCAGAACTATAATTCAACCAGAACGAATTTCGTTTTTTTTTTCAACAGTAATCGAAAGAATTCGTTTTGAGATATCGATGCTTTCTTTGATGGTGATGCACAGTAAGTAGTCATAACTTCGATACCCAAATACAGATTTATACATAGTAAACAGTTGCTTTTGCAGCTAAAACTTCAAAAAAATTTGTATGGAAAAATGATTGAAACAGATTTTATTCGCATTACACTCACAGTCACCCTCAATTTAAACTTGTCAACATAATAAATAACTTATAAACTGTTTTAGAGAAATTTTTCATTTGATTCACAAGCAGTTACATGAGTATACATGACGCCCATTTCGAATACTTGTTCACTACGCGTTCATCATTTTTGTTTTGTTTTACAATCCACATCATAGAACTCACTATATTTGCATAATGGTCATCATAAAAATCGATATCATGGTCGTGTTTTAATTGTTCTTGTAGACTTTGCAAATGTTTTAATGGATCTTGTTGGTAACGGTGTAGGAATATCCGAGCGTATACGCAGAGTGCTTCACCATCACAGAACGTGCATAATTGAGGTACAAGAGTTCTTTCAGTGCACCACCAAACTCTAACGTCAGCTTTTGACCACGTGTGAGGTGATGTTTTTGGCACAGAATATTCAATATTAGATTCGGAAACCTTCGTTTTTAATGAACTATTATTTTCATTAACTATAGATGGTATACAGACTTTATTTGAGGAGTGAACCATTTGTGTCTGTGACGTTTCCATACATTTTAATGAATAATTATTTGCAGTTATGAATTTAGCGAGACGATCAATTCTTTCAGCGAATGGCTTGCTACCGAACTTAACATGTAATCCTGTAAGATGAATATCAAGCCAAGGTTCTGCCTCATATTTGTCATCAATATATAAAGCAATGATTGGAATTCCGAGTTTTATAGCATAACTTGCCTCAACACGACATGAACGGCTTTTAGTACAGTAGTTTTCTGAGACAATCACAAGCACCTTACTTGCATTCTTTATGGCTATTGCTATTTCTTCCCAACAGTCGTTTGACAAACAATGTCCATCCTCATCGACCCATACTGAAATGGAGCGTTCTTTCAGAGCAGTGACAACCGACCTGCAGAAATCGGCATCTAAATGTGAATAAGAAACCATTGGAATTTTCGTTGTAGATGTATTGAAAAGCTCATTATCATTTGAAATCGATATTTTGAATTGATCAAGATAGACCAATATTCCATGAGCAGCTGTTTTAATACTCATCAAATTGTTTCTCAATGATGAAGGAATAATTGCATCAGTGTTTGAAGTCGATGAATTCGAAGCTTCCAAAACAGATTTTATAAATATTTGATTTTTTTTCAGTTCTTGTTGAACAGATTCATGAAATGCAAGACTACATAAAATATTGTATAGTGCTAGTCGAATGAGATGTTTTACAAATAGATCATTAATGGGGAGAATATTGTGCTTAAAAAAGAGTTCAACAAAGAACCCAAGACCACCTATTATGCTATCATTTAATACATAGGTTGCTATATTATCATTAATGAGAAGTTTGGCGAGTTGCACTAAGTATTCGTAGAGATGACCCGTTTTCGAACGTAAATCAGCTGAAGCATTTGCTTCATGAATTTTTGTGAGCAAAAAATCAATAGCTGGCTTAAGAACCGTTAGAGTTTTGACTTGATCAGCTGTTGATATCATTGCATAGATTCGAGGATAAAATGATAAAGTAAATTGATTTTTTTCTAGTCTGTTAGCCGAAGCCTTTTCAGACATTTCTATAGCAGCGATGGCACCGGCCTCGTTCAATGCAGTTGCGCCTTCTTCACATTCACTCACATTGCTCATTGCAACAATAAGTGAGTCAAGTGGATCAGATGAAATATTACGTTTACTAATCATATTCAACCATTCGACAAGTTTTGCTGGAAAATCAAAATGGATAATCGTTGGTAGCAACATTTTGTTATCCGACATAGTAACGATAAGGCAGAAAATTATCTCGATACATTGTTGTCTTGCTATATCGTTTTCTGTGTTCGTGAAAAAACGATCAATAAATGTAATGATTTTAAAAAACACTGCGTCATAGCGTTCATCGTGCAAAGACTTGTGAGCTGTGTAATCAGATAAATTTAGATGCTCCATATGTCGACTATCTGCCAAAACTACGATTTCAGCCAATGTCAAAAATATTTTAACATAGAATTTGAAAATAGTCTCCACATCAAATCCAATGAGATATGCAGATAATTCATTCGTGCTCAAACCATCCATTGCTGTTGTATAATATTCCTTTGCTGATAGAATTTCTTTTTCAATTAGTTCACCAAGTTTCGAACCAATCATATTCCAAATATGATCCATAACAGTCATAAATAGCGAGTACTTGGATAGTGAAGACGAGAGTGTAATAGAAATTTTACAAAAGCGAATAAATATACTAGGCAATTGATGTTTTCCTGTTTGTTCGTTTGTTGCTGATTTGTTTTGAATAGTTGGATTGGTCAGATGATCTTTCAACGCAGATAATATATCATTAATTTCAGAGCTATCAGAATTTTGGTCAGGTAACCTTGTACATAACTCAAGACGGTCAATTAATTCATTGATTTTGATCAGATCTACGATTTTTTCAGTATCATCATTGGTGTTGTTTTGAAACTGACTCAGTACCATAGCTATGTAATGTAGGTCATATGTTAAGTTTTTAAGGACAATGTGTGAACGGTATCTTTTTCTTTTCACTCTCACTTTTTTTTTCGTCTTTTATATCTCCGTGTAAATAGAAAGAAAGAAAAAAAAAGAATAAGGCTAAAGTAGAGGTTTTTCATGGTAATGAAACTAACATTAAATCTATTTTCTAACCCAAAAATATGTGAGTGAAGCATATACTAATAGGATATTTCATATATTATGAATTTTGACAAAACTGCTTTACAAATAGATAGAAAAAAATATTTATTAAAATACATTTGTATGAATTTTGAGTGTTCAGATTGGTATTTTAAATAGTACAATATTTTCTAACATTAACCCTTTAAATAACAGCGCTCCAAATACATGACACTTTCTCTTAAGCATCTATATTTTTGAATAGCTAGCGAATGTGGAACGATGTTCAAATTATCATGTTTTCTTCTAATATAGATAATAAATATTGTACTTTCAAAGTACAAAAGTATGCTGTTTCTCCCTTGTAACATTCTCTCGTATAATAATATTTATATAAGAATGTTATTACCAATGTTTTGAAATCAAAGTTCTTCATAGTGCCACCCTATGAAAGTATAGGAACATACAGGAATTCAAAAGTATCCTTTACATAGGATTTTGCATAACTATATAGGTATGAGGGGTTCACCATAAACAGCTTACCCTAGTTTGATTAACGTAATATCGAAATAATTTTTACTGGTTAAGTTAGTGTATGTTTTACTATGTAAATAACTAAAACAACAAACAATAATAATGATAAAAGAAAACAAAATATGAAAGTCAGTCACAACTGAGTGATTAAAGAAGGATTCGAGAGAATCAAAACAAACTGGCAATATGTGAATATATGGTTAGCGTCAACAGGCGCCATCTGTTGATGCTAACATGCAACAAAGTTCCTTTTGAAAAAATGAAGAAACAAAAATTGCGTTCGATTGAATATTTAACTTGTCCACACATTTTTCACATTAATATAAACAAAAGCCAAGTGTCTAGAGATGCCAAAGAAAATATTTTGCTGGTTTCTCTAATGTAAACTACCTCTTCTCATGCCTAATATCCATGCCAAAAATTAATGTGGTTCACTGTTTCTTGCATAACGTTTGATAGAAACATTAGAGAAATCTGCGATTTTCACCATTCAAAAGACAACACTCAAAACCAAGGAAATATATCAAAATTTGATTGGTAAGAAATTGATCAATGGGGTGAATAATGATGGAGATTTTTGAAAACGATATTTCGAACCTATTTGTTATTTCATCATTTCCGAAATTTCACAATCTACCATTAATCTATCAAATGAGTCGGTATTTAGCGAAAATTGTAAACTACCAGTGTCAGATACTTTCGAACCCATAAGCAAATATCAACATTCGATTTACCATGATAAATTACCCCATCCTAGATACCTTTCGGAGTGATCCAAGGTCAATTGACTAAAATTCTAGATATCAGGCAAATCCTTCTAACTCTTGAACAGAATAAGTTAGGAAAATCAGCCTATTCAAAGTCTACATCACAAGAAAAATAAGTTCCAAATATCATTTTCAAAAATCTTCACTAATAATTCACCCGATTGATCAACTCTGCGTGTTAAAACAGTAATACTCACATCCACTTCCTAAAAATATACAAAGATAAGGGTTCTACACTCAATTTCGAAGTGCTCTCGCAGAAATTGAACCTGTAACGTGTTTGTGTTGTAATAAAATAATTCATCATTGATTTATAAAACGCCGTAGTCGAGATTGTTTGTAGTATTCAGGATGTAAATGTAGATGTGAGATGCAGTGATGGCCGTTAGCGAAGAGAACACGAACACTCGTATCCATTGACACACACTCTAATATCGAGGTACAGTTGGTGACAAAAAACTCATTAACTAGTGTACTTTTGAAATATGTAAATGAAGTTAACATTTTAAAAAATTGATTGAGCATCATAGATTGTGATGTACGTGCAATAGGTGATATGTAATCATCCGACAACATTAATACAAAAAGAGAAAACAAAGTTACTTATTACTTTCAATCAATTGCTTTGTCATGCTGATGCTAGTTTTCAGATCAGTAATAATCTCGAAATTTATTTGTGCTATATCATTTTCCAACAATTTCATTGCCTTCTCATAGTTTTCTAAAGCATGAATATAGTCTCTTTGGTTGAAATGATTATCAGCGATTGCTTTATACATAGGTGCAAGATTTTGATGATCAGATTGTAGATAAGTCAAGCTCATTTGAAGTGCTTGATGATAATGATGTAAGGCTTTGACATATTCATTGTTGTAGGTATAAATAGCAGCAAGACCATTATGTAAACGTACAAGACGCCGAGGTTGACTACAAAAATTAGGATCTTGCAATAATCCAAAAAGAACCTGCTCAGCACGTTTATATTCCTCCATGTCTATCAGCAATTTACCCAAAAAATAGCCTTGATTAGAATGTATTTCAGGATTTCGAGTAGCAGCTAGAATATGAAGAAGTTCTTGATCAGTATCATTAATTAGTTTTAATTTAACCAACCATATAATCATTACACCATTCGTAGTTTGTTCAATAGATTCAATGCGAAAAATGGTATTCATATAAAAGCAAACTTCATCTTTGTTCATATCTGCATCTTTGAGTAAAGCAAACGGATTTTTTTCATTAAATAGCGTCTGATCGATATCTATTTCGAAAATAATACCTGTCATATCAAGATGCATTGCTAGCCGACAATTAACAAAATCAATAGCAACTTCTTTGTTACTAGTAGCGATAAGAAAACTATTAAATGAAAGAAAACCACCACAATAATTCTTTATGGTAGTATTAAATTCAACATGTGACATGATTTTACCGCGATAAACGACAGATATCATTTTCATAAGTGATGCATTTTCTTCGTGTAATCGGTTAAGTTGTATATTTGCTTGTTTGATAAGAAAACCAAATTTATAGATAATATCTATCTCACGTGTACGTTGTACACGATTTAGTATTTTTGAAATGAAACATTGATTTGTTAACCACCAGAAAACTTTATGTGGCCGATAATTTTTTGCAAATTCATCAATTAAACGTAATTGTTCATCATTGTTCGTATAATGCATTCGACAAAAATCGATCAAAACATCTTTAGAAGAACTTTCGAATTTAAGACGAGAAATAATTTCTTTAATCATTTGTCCGAAAAGAAATGATGCTTGTTGTTTTGTCAATTTTGACGAGAATGAAATATCTTGTGATGATACCGACACAACACTAATAGACATAAAATCCATTTCACACACTTGGATATCTTCTTGAAGTTGCTTGTAAAGGCTATTGATATTCTGAATAATATCATATTTTAAAGTTTGATGTTTCATTTCATTTAGTACTTGAAAGGAATCGAATATATAGAGTTTCTCAAGTTGTGGTAAATGATGAAAACATTCGAATGTTTGATACATATCAGATATAATAAGAAATACCTTTTCATCTTGAACATTATTGATAAAAGTAATACATGCATCGATATCAGTAAATGTTTTTAATCCATAAACGAGCTTTCGTAAGTGTTTTATTTCGTTGTCAAATTTATTTGAAGTCTCATTATAAAGCCAAATAATAAGACAACTTTCAAGAAAACGTGCCGTCTGTAGAATAGTTTTCGTCATTGGTAAAGATTCTTCATGACTTGATGATAAGTGTCTAAGTTGAACGTTAGATGTTGCATTTGTAGAAGACGAACAACCCATCATAAAAATCACTATGTTAATGTACGTGATTTGGAAATAATATTTTTTTTTCCCTTTCTAAAAAAGAAAAGTAGAAACTATTAAAATCTATTCATCGATTGTAAACATTGGAAAAGAAAAACACTGTTTGTCATATTCTCCCTTTACTTTCTGTTGCTAACTATCCTTTTCTTTTATTTGGAAGAATAATCAGCAGAAATAACAATATATATAATAATATGTTTGTTTGTTTGATGAAATATCTAGTCATCTAATTACTAGATCATTTTGACTAATATAAAAAACAAAAACTCTTCGTCGAAATTTTCTGCTCTCTAATTACGTATCTCTATCGGGTTGTATGCTAAGATTATGTTATACTTAAAAATTTTCCGGTGGTTGTGCTGTAATTCATGTAAATAATCCCTTGTAGTTTTATTTTTTCTAGATTTTCTTAAGTAGTGAATCTCATCTTTTTTTTTATGCCACACTGAACGATGCTGCTTTACTAATTAAATATAGCATATTTATTCTATCATCACAAGATGCTCCTTTAGAAAAAAACATCTTGCGTCACGTCATAAAAGAGCATGGCAGAAAAATCTTAATCAATTTTTTTTTATTCGAAAGACACATCGCTCAAGGTGAAAGAATTCGAAGAAATATAGACGAACATTATTGTATTGGCATGTAGATTTCTTTGTATAATAAAATTACAACTCTCTAATATGTTCTTATATAAGAATAAAAGTTCACATACATTTATTGAAATTAGTCTTCGGTAAATTTCAAAAGAAAGTTCTTTGAAGACAATGAAATTGATAAAGAATTAAAGCTAGTGATGGTAGAAACAGCCAATATTGAATGGGGCGAGAGGATGTCGGAATTTTTTGCAACAGAAGAATATCTTTCTGCTAACAAAATACAAAAAAGAAAATTTCAGATCTTCTAATGAAAAAGTGATTATATATCTGGAAACTATGTAACGATGGATGAAAAATGTCAATATTTCAAAAGACAACAGTACAATAGTATTTGATGATACATATGATAATCAAACACATGATCGGAACTTATATAATTTTCAAATATTCATTGAATACGTTATGACGTTTTTCTATTTTCTTTCACGATAAAATTACTTATTAGAAAAAGCTTGTTTTTCTTTTCAATATCAAAAGATACTCACTCAAATTAGATATAATACTTGCTAATAAACTTATGCTAAGAAATTTTTTATCATTAAAAAAAAAAAGATCAAAAACTATCTTCTCTTAAATAAGAAAATTAAGGATGGTCTATCGTAGCATACGATGTCTTGGAAAATTGTAAAAGCAAAAATAAAAAGTTACTCTATTATATAGGATCTGACAGATAACTACCTTCGTCATATCTTCGTATGTGAACTACAAATGAGCTGTTTCTCTAATAACTCAGACGACCTGTTAAGCATTTCTTGAAGCTTGAGATATTTTTTGAAAGCAATCACCCGTGTTCCTATTTAATTATATTGTGTCATGATGCATGTATGAGAGAAAATCAAGATATCTTTCACGATAAACCATACCAGAAAATAGAAAATGTTTTAATTACATTTGACAGATACATTGTTTTGACATAATCTGCTGCCTAAATCGAGATTGAATGTTTTCGAAGTATGTTGCTAAGCTCAACAACAGTCATCTTACACACAACCAGGCACTATAGCTGTTATAATACCAGTCAGTCAAGAAATAGAAAAGAAAAAATCAAGACAAGAATGAAAAAGAAATTGGAAGCCAAAGCTCAAGTAAAGAAGCTTAATGATGATACCTTTTTTTTCAAGTTGTAATATAATAAATTCTAAGGAAAAAAAAGGAAAAAGATGTGTTTCAATCAATAATTTAATAAGGGATAATGAAATAGATAAAATGCATTCTAATATCCATTGGTAAAAAAATACGGTCTACGAGGGTATGGATGTGGGTCCATAGAAGAATATTCAAATACCCATATTCGTACCCTAATAGTTAGAAATAATAGACACTTCGATTAGGGCGTTTAGAAAATTGTTCACATTGCACAAATACTAAGTTGTAGAAAAATCAAGCACTTGTGATTTTTGTATTGTGGGTCATATCGAAATTGAATAAGCGATGTACTTCGATAACTCCTCAATCATGTCTTTTTCTATTGAATTGCCTATTTGTTCTAGTGCTCTCTGGTGTAAAATCCACTAGAAGAAAATGTGTTATTGGATAATATTTGAAAAGATTCATATAAGAGTCGATAGAATCAACAACGTCAAGTGACTCACCGAGAATGTCTTCATAACTTGAAATGTTTCTTTTTAATACAGAGAATGACACAGTTGGGTTTGTTTCTTTCTATCCCACTTGCAATGGTACGAAAAAATGTTTCGCAATACGTACTGCCAACTGTGATTTAGGTCAATATGATGAAAGAAACTATTTTGTCATCCGTTTGAAATGAGTCACTATCTTCAACAAGGATAGATTTTCAGATTCGATGATGCAATAACTTTGTTGTGTGTCTCACGTTTATAAAGTCTTGCATATTTTTACTTCCTTTCATTTTTTTGTTGCTTTTATAATTGTTACTGTTACAAAAAAAACAAATACAACATGCTACCCGCTTCTCAACCTGCAACATCAGAAGATACTGTTGATGACTGTACCATTTGTTTGAACGTTCTCGCACAAGGCACTCCACTATTGACATTGTCGTGTTGTCACAAATTTCATTTTCAATGTTTGGCATCGAATATCCAAGCAAAAAATAAAGAATGTCCTTTGTGTCGTGCTACCATTGAGGATTCGGTCGTTCAATTACTGACAGGTCCTACTCAGCCACCAGTGCAACCACAACAAACGACACCAATTCCACCTCCTGCAGTAAATGTGAGCAGTTAAATGCTTGATAACATCGGTTTTTCCCGAATGAAATCATTTCAGAAATAGCTCTGGGTCATATATGATCTATTCTCTTCATAGAATTTTATAAAAATTAATTCGTTTATTACCAAATCAATTGATCACCATCGAAGTTTTTATTTTCATACAGGCAGTCAGACTCACATATGATATGGTAGCCGACATAAAATAGTTACCAACTCAGACGGTATTCATTTGATTAAGTAATAAATTAATTAATTTTCGTACAGCATTGTAAATAGAATGGATCATATGTGATTTGGATGTTTTTCACTTATGAATTTATTCGGCGAAAGTAGGTCGAACCAAATGTATCACATATCCTTCTACGCTATTCTATACGAACACATTTAAACGTTAAGTCATGACTTAATACTGATGATATCTTATAGGTTGTTCCTTCGGTCGAAGATCTAATCGATGAAGTTGCCGTACGGGAACTTAGCGATCGTCTGGCTTCTGCTCGTCAGGCTGCCATCGCTTCAATGAATGATACTGGCAATATTCCATTGATCATTGTTTCAACGACTGTAGAATATGGAGCTCAAGTTTCGCATGAAGAATCGAATATTTACGGTCTTGTCACTCTTCAAGCACCAACTATAATCCTACCAGCAGAGACTGCATCGCTCGTGTCGTCTCGTGTTCCAATTGATCTTGTTTGTGTTGTTGATCAAAGTGGATCGATGGCGGGTGAGAAAATAGCTCTACTAAAACAAACTTTGGTCTACATTGTCGAACAAATGAACGAACTTGATCGGCTAGCTATTATTTCATTCAATACTATAGCTTTTGATCGTTCACATGGTCTCAAACAAATGAATCAACAAAAGTGAGTCTAACATTCACTCAAAAGAATATATTTGCAAATATATCACTGAGAATTTTCATCAGAAATTATGTACATTTATCGGATGAGATGCGCTAATTTCAAATCTAAAATCAGCGTAAATGATTATCTAACTATTGCGCACCTGCTTGCTAGTGTAGTACAATTTCAATAGAATAATCCGTTCTATCACTTGACACTATTAATTATTTCACTTCCATGGTATTGTCAACAGTTGCGAAGAGAATCATGAGAGAAATGAAAATAACTAGAGTTCCTAGACGTAATGAACTACACGTGTTTCGTCTCTGGTTAATTTTCTTCACTTGATACTTGTAAGTTATCCTATAGCGCTTTACAATCGAAGAGAAGAAAGTATCTAAATTTACTTGTTGTTTTGACCCATTATAGAACAGTTTTAACAATCCAATACTAGGAAATAGAAAAAATAAACAAACAAACGAATTGAAATTGTTTCATAGATTATATACTTCATTTCTAATGATCGACGTCATAAGCATGACGTTCATGAAGAAGTCTTGCATTTATTGGATTGAAAATCAACAAAATTGGACATAGTCCTAAACTAACGCTCCTAAATTTCGATTAGAAAGGCTGTTTCGTATATTGCATTAAGATTTGTTACTGATTTTTTGATTACTATACAATAATATGTTTTCGTACGGGTTCTCTTCCTATAAAAATTAGCAGATAACTGAATATTCGAGACAAGAAAAAAATTATATAAAAATCGTCTACCGTATCGAAATACGTCGATATAAGATACTCAGAAAATATTGATTATAGCTTTTCAACGATATAATTTTATTACCAATCCGTTTAATATTTGAGATTGGCGCCCTTTGATTAAGAAACCTGCATAATTTTTACTAATTCTTAGCAAACAGATCTTGACTAATGCGATCAATACTGATATTACTGATGGAGGTGGTACTTATATCGGAAGCGGATTGCAAATGGGCATCAACTTGCTTATTAATCGCCAAACAAAAAATCCATTGCATGCTTTACTTTTGCTTACCGATGGTCAAGACAATGATAGTCATGACTATACGCAACTAATGCAAACTTTACCCAGTGGTGTTCAATGTCATACATTCGGTTACGGACCTGATCATACGGCCTCATTATTGGTCCAACTAGCCGAACAAGGAAATGGAGGTACATTCACTTACGTTGTAAGTTGAGATTGATTATTCGATATTCAAATTATCATGATTGATTGTGTACTCGTAAATCTTTTTAACAGGATGAAGAACATGCTATAGGTCCTGCATTCGCAATGGCTCTTGGTGGCCTATTTACATGTATTGCACAACAACTTCATATCAACATTGAATTCACTGATGGCTATAAGATCACTGATGTTCATTCAAAATATAAATATGAGCCTGAACAATTGCCTTCAGCAAAACTTAATGTTAAGTTACACGATTTGAATGCTGAAGAAAAGCGAAACTTTGTTTTTCAATTACATGTGCCCAAATTGGACAACCATGAACAAAATGTGGACATGACTACTCAACAATCAATATCATTGACTCAATCTTCAGAGGAAAAACAATTGTTTGAAAATCAAATAATTGGTAAACATCAGCAAGAACTGTTTTCTTGTTTGAATCGAGCAGGATCATCATCATTATTAAATTGTTCTTCTCTCTGAATAGGTAATGTGACCGTCATCTATGTCGATCCCAATACTCATCGTACAATAACAACAGATCCAGTGTCTTTTAAGTTAGTTCGAGGTTCTCAACCTCCAATTGATCTGCTTTGCGTCAATCATGAACTTGATATTCAACGAAACCGAGTTGAAACAGCACATGCACTTGCACAAGCAATGGCTGAGAATGATTATCGACAATCACGTGCTATTCTCGAAGCTCAAGTAAACAAAATCAAGGCTAGTGCATCTGGGCAAGATCCTTTCTGTCAAAAATTAATTAAAGATCTTGAATATAGCTATCCATCGGAACGTGTTTATCGATCGTCACACCAAAATACTTATAGGTGTCATGTAACTGAACGAGGCACATACCAGCCGTCAAGCAATATTAGCTCACGAGACTATGCTAATGCCTGCCAACGGCGAATGGCTTTGAATTTCCCAAATAACAAGTCATCATAAAATTTATAACAGTAAATTTGATCTTGACATTGACACATTTTTTTTACATTAAAATAATTTAAACGACTTTATAAACGGCGTCTTATAATGTGGATCACTCATTCGATAATCTATATAAATTTCTTCTTATAAGCATTGAATACTCCTGATGTGTACTTCGCTCAACTACTTAAAATTTTTCATGTTTATTTTTCTATTTGATATTTGTGAAAAATACTTTGATGTGATAAATACATTCTACTAAACAATTCGTGTGTTAATTCAAAGATCACTTTCTTTGACTCGATTGAATACCATATATTACTTCTTTTCCTCTCGCTCAGTATGACTGAAGATTCTAAAAATGTCTCTATATCCAAAGTCCATGAACATGTGTAGAACTGAAGATAAAATAGATATCGATACAAGCTTATGGTTCAAAAGAACGAACAGCGTTACGCGTAATATTCTCGACAAAACCCTATCGTCCTTCATAGAAATATAAATAGCAAAAACGAACAACAAGAATACTTTAAAGTTCATTCTCCAGAATCAAATCATCTTGTTAATGACTCAAATACTCTTTTAGATCGCATGAAATGAAAATGTAACCCAAGGTTGCGCGATGATTCTAAATTTCCAGTAAATACGAGCTTGCTATCACATAAATTTTTATTATAAAATTTGATATGAGGATACTGTAGAGGAGAATTTTTCCTTTGATTCATCAACTGACACCTTACGCCGTCTTTGAGATGATGAATAGAAAGTCGTTCCCGACTTTCAGCCAATATTTATGAATTCGGTCGAATCAATAAATGTCTATTTCAAAGGTTTGATTTAACCTTTTATTTATAGAAAATAACTCATTTTAAATACTTTTAAAAAGACACATTTCTGCTGTCCACTTAGATTTATAATTTACTCCACTATTTTTTGAATAACTGGAAAACGCAACCAGCTAGAGATGTGCAATTTCATCAATTGAAAGAGAAGACATGGGAACGTGTTTTTCTTCAGTAGTGTGTAAGATGAAACTATCTAAAGTCATTTATTGCTGCGAAATATTACAAAAAAATGTATGAAAAACGATCTATCATTCAAATGAAATTTTGATGTTAACATGTCATGTAGAAAGAGAAACTTCAGATCTATAGTTCTAAATATAATTCGAATGATTATCGTCTCACATGCAAATGTTGAGCAAAATAAATTGTCTACTTACTTGCATGAAAACTATGGATTTCTTTTAATTTTTTAGCAAATTTTTTTACTTTTTGTGGAAATTTCATCTGAGTAATACACCATTTTTCATACATTTTTTGCAATGTTTTGAAGAAAAGAATGACTATAAAGTGGTTTCATCTCACACAATATTGACGAAAAAAGATGTATATATGTCTTCTATTTTCATTCATGGAAACCGCAGGTCTGTACCTGTTTGTGTTCTCAAGTTATTTAAAAAGCAGTGGTTCACATTATACTTCTAAATGGACATTAGTTTTCTATGGGCAATATTTTAACGGCCAAGTCTCAATTATATTTTAATTTAAACTTTATGAAACAATTTATTGAACTTTCTCTGAAACCTTTAAAGATCCTTAAAGGATGTTCGATAAGTTTTAGTTCCATCAATATTTTTATTTCTATATATCCAAAAATGGAGTGACACTGAAGATATAACAACATTTGAAGAGTAACATCTAAGCAATCATTTAATTAAAAATACACTCAATCGAAACTGATCGTAAGAAAGTATTACATCAGTAAAATTATTGAATAAATTATCTTTAACTACTCTTTTATTTTGTACTCATTAGAGTGAAAAAAACAGCGGTCACTCATTGCGACTTACTAATAGTTTCCTACGATTATTGCATGCTATATATGGTAGAAATTTGGAGATGTATGTGAAGTGAGCGTGCAGATATAGGTGAATGTAAGGAGGTGGGTGTCTGGGAAAGAGTAGATCCACACCCACACCCTGAATATAACATCGTTACAGTGTTATGGCTCATGATTTCTTAGATGATTTTAGAATTTACAAATCATTGCTGTTTCCTAGTTATATGTGATTGTGTTTCATCTTTTTTTTAATGCTGCATTTTTTTCCCATGAAGTTATTTTAATTTCAATCTGTTTAACTGCCTTGCTTATACATCACTCTTTTCTCTTTGTGATTTTTCTTTTTGCATATTTTTCACAGTTATTCTTGATATCACTATTTTGTTTTATCTTTTTTTTTGATTTGTTTTTTTGCATGGTTATTTTCTTTTGCTTCATCATTCTCACGTTTTATTCTTTTTACTATCTTACTTGTATGGCTCTGTATTTATATATTTATTTGGTCTTTTTTATCTGATTGGTAGGTCCTTAAACAGATAGTTAGATATATACATAAGACCGCTTAATTGAAGAAGAAATTTTAGAGCATTTGAATCAATTACAATGCATAATTGTGGATCAAAACTTTTGAAAAAGTTGTGTGTAGAAATATTGAAGAATCTGTAAGTATAACATCTAAAACTTAGCTAATGTATAAACTAATCGTTTTCGATTGCTGATCGTGAACCAAAATTAGTATGTAAAACGACATCAACTCCACAGAAAAGAAAGCAATTTTCATGCTATTCTTTTATAATTTGCTGATAAAAATTCAGTTATAATATTATTTCTTTATGTCGTCGTATGAACATTTGTAGATTAAATTACCTACAATCTTTTAATTTTACAACAGAGACAAAAAAACGTACAATTAAAGAAAAAAGAATCCAAATATGAAGGCTAAACTAGTTACCTCCTTAGTGTGTTTCATCGTTTTGATAGCTTTGGTTGGTATGGCTATGGCTAGACCGAAGTAAGTTGATATTGACACTCGCATAAGAATATTTTTTTTTATAGTAGATAATCATAGACTATTATTATAAATCAACTTTTTTATTTTTCTAATTGAAGGGTCGTTTTTAATCCTCCTGAAGATACTTGTGGCGGTACTTGCAAAGTTGGCCCACACGGCATTCCATGTAATGAGAAATGTTACTGTTCCGTTGAATGGGCAGGATATGGATCGTGCAAAGGATCAAATACGTAATGTTCTCTTTTAATTCAGTTTCCTTCTGATTTATCTTCTTGACTTTAAAATAATAATAAAAGACCAACAATCTTTCAAATATATTATCTTATTTATAATTATAGAAGAAACTATAATTAACAAATACAGTGATAACCCAGAAGAGTGTGGGTGTGAATGTGAATAAAAAGAACACCCACACTCGTTCAAATATATTTTTTCGAATATATTTAAAATGGATGTTGGTTATCACATTCTCGTCACTCACATTGATATCCGTTGTCATATTCTTTTTTATTTGTTTGATCAATTTGAAAACAAAAGAAGGTGAAGCATACATTGGTAAAACATGTAAAGCAACATATATGTTTCGTTTGATAAACAGACATATCTGCTACATGATATTCTGTCGAAGACTGGTTCCTACTTTACCATTTATGGAATATTTTAGCGAATGAAAAAACACAGTTTCATGTAAAGCGAAATGCATTGTTTTTTTTTCAACATGAACTGTTAAAGGAAAAGACACGTATTCAAAGTGATTTTGTGTCTTTTCTGTTTTTTCTTTTATTCATTATTTTGACTTTTTATTTGCGTTGTGCATGCTTCTCAAAACATAATGTGAACAGCATCAATTTATTTTCAAATATTGTGTGGTATGAGGGCTCTTACATCTGTACTAGTCATCTGGTGTGATGTTGCATTCGAAAATGAGCACACCTATCAGTCAATGACCAATGAATTCAAAAATGCTATTAAAGCTACACCTGAAAAGAAATCGGAGCATATCGATATGGCTATTTTCAACGGAGTAAACTATTGTATTAATTTAAACGATGCTCCATTGATCATTGTACGCATAGCTAATAATGCTATGAATGAAGTTCGAAAAAATCAAAACAAGACAATTTTCATCATTTCTTCAGATACAGTAAGTCGATACCTAGCATCCGAAATCCTACATCAATACTCATTGATGCATGCCTTCTACATATTTTGTTTCAACATTCCTCTCAATACGGAATGGGCACAAGAGTACGCAAGCAACTTACTCATGTTTGATTAACAAACTGATCTGTTAGTTCGGCTCACACGTGATATTGTTAATCATTTAATTAAGCATGGACAAATGTTTTTCGATGTCAATTCTTCACGAAAAGCCATAAGTTGTTTTAATCTTACACGTAACTTAGAAATCCATGCCAATCAACGAGACAAAATGGTGCCTAATACAAAAAGTAAAGCATCTCAATGTTCACAACTTGATTATCGTCAACATCTCGATCTACTCGAAGGCGACCATGAACTGATAATTCAAGCTGAGAAGGTCATGCAAGAATAAGAATATTCGAAGAAAGTTCTGGAATTATTGACACACGTCATGATTAGATACCAAGATTAGTTATAAAAATTAGAGTAGCCTTCAAAATCCATGGATATGGTTCGTCTCTCAATTTACACCCATGACATCTCGATAAAACTGAATATGAAAGTTTTCATAATCTACAATAGGAGTATTGGATTAGAATCAAAATTACCTTTAAACGATATCATTATCGTTATCATACAAGATACTATTTGATTTCAAGCTGAATTTCGAAGAAAAAAAAATAAATTCGATTTCAAATAGAAAGGAGTGGCTAAGGCGATCTTCAGATGGTTCTAATGTTATCTATGCACGGGAATAAGTTTTAACACACTCTCCTCTCTCTGTCCCAAGACGTCTTTACCCTCTACGAGGAATAGTTTGTTTGGAAAAGTGTAGGTGCGCCTAGAAACAATAGTGAAATTTATGGAATAAACTAGCAGGAACTCTAGGCCATGTCTCCTTGTCGATGTGCCTTTTTCCGATAAGGGATTGCTTTTGTAATATGAAGCCTAGCATATATACAGAAAATCTTTGGAAATTTTGAACCTAATCTCTTCATGATATTGAACTATCAAGATATAAATGTATTAAGAATATTAAATTTGAAAGCTGTATATCTCAGAGGAGTAGTGTCACATATCCAAGATTTTGGAGATGCCACCACATCTCCA
>CAJNOP010000463.1:42259-61701 GCA_905250075.1 Rotaria sp. Silwood1
CAACCTATCTGTTCAAAAAAGAAAAAGCTTGATATGCTGCCCAAGCAGAGATGGGCATCTCCATGGTAACAAGTCATAGGGTCGCTACTGTCGATGGGAAATGCAATAGACAGTAGCGACTCTATGACTTGTTACTATGGAGATGCCCATCTCTGTGCCCAAGCATATCGCTTTCTTCTATGTGTACATTTTTTAAAAGCTAATGAATTATGTAGGAAGAGACTTAACGAAAAAGATAAATATACCTGTTCTCCCAAGATATTCATTAAAATTTGAACTTTATCGAAGAGTCTATGCATGAGCTAGATGACAAAGCTTATATCTTTATTTTGGAAAGCTCCTTGTACGATAAAACACAGTAATTAAGATCGTTCAACTCATGGAAATATTTTTTTTATTTTTCTTAAAATTAGTAAAACAATTGATATTAAATCGGTTATTTTTTCTTGTATTTCTTCATCATGACATATTTTTTTTGTTCTCTATCATATCTATACAAATCAATATAGATCTTTAGAAGAATAAGCAAATATATGATTTATTTGCTCAAGTTTCGCAGTGATATAAGCGTACTAATCGTAAAATAAACAGATTCTGTTTTTCTTTTTTTTTTCATTTCTTTCGTCTTTCACTAAACTAGAAAAAAGAGTCAGTCAATAATTCTCAACTATAAAAGATGAAGTACATGTGACTCAAAAGCATCGAAAGATATTTCTACTTTAAAAAAGTTTTCATAGAAATTTTACGAAAATTGTAGGTATTCGTATGTTACAGTTTTGAATATGGATAGATACAATAATCGACTTTTCATCGTTCATTCTGACTGATGAGCGTATACATTCGTGAACAAACATGTGAAAAAAAGATCATCGTCTGTTCTTCACAAGACAATTAAAAAGTCATTCGCACAGTGTACAACATATACGCATATGTTTTCTTTATTCTATTCATATTAACATCTCTTTTTGTCTTTTCACACATTTTCGATTATTTATTCATCATAAAATATGCATAAATAACTAGATCAAATATACATTTTGACAAAAATTATATTGATTGTAATGAAAAAAAGCCGCAACGGCTTCGTTTCTATAAAGGATCAGTGTACATTTTTATATAAAATACATACCAATTATCTAGGATGTTCTGAACCAATTTTGAAGGAGCAACCACAAGGTCGGTGCCACGTTCTAAAATTCTGCCGGCTTGGATACCGGTTTTTTGAAGCAATGCCGGTCGAAGGTTTGGATCCACTGCACTACCGTAAAGAACACTGTTCTTGTTTCCAGTGATCTCAGGATTTTGTTCTTGGCCGCCTAAGTTGGTCCTGGATAGTTCTCGTTTTACACGTGAAGAAAAATTTCGGATATTCATGATTGATGACATTCTAACTTAGAAACAAATTGGCGAGTGAATTAGTAGTAAATGTTCGAAAGTAATAGACTCCGGTACAGCTTAGCTAGCGCCTATTTATATGTGGAAGTCGGGAAGAAGAGAAGAGGATGATTGATTTAGCTATTTAATTGATTTAATTGAAAAAAATGAGACGAATGATAAATGAGCGTGATGACTTCTTTGTTTTTTTCATTCTTTGGATATATATAATATAATTTAATGAATAATGATAGAATGATACTGTCAGTCGATGGCATTGATACATCATTTTTGTTCCTTTTAATTATATCAAAGACATTTGTCGCCAGCTTTTTATCATTTTACTATCATGGCGCGTCCTTAATTGATTTGAGTAAAATTGATGATGTACTCATCGTATGAATTCCTTAAAAACCAATATAGCAGCGTTCAAAATGTATTTCATTTGAAAAATTCACTAGAATCGGTTCATTTCGAAAAATTTTATTTGATATACATAAACAAAAATGTCATGCATGTTCAAATGCACGAAATCAAGCAGGTGAAAAATATCTTTCAATTAATAACAAAATATCTTTATTTCAAGAATATATTTACATGCACTAAACTAGAAATCAGATCTTTATTAATAAGTCATATTTCATACATATATTAATAGAATAACGAATATTATTGTTTTTGATCATTGAGAATGTGTTATAATTGTCGCACTTGATACCAAATGACTTTTTTAAAACTAAATGGAATGCAATATCACAATAAAATAAATGAAATGCTTGTACCGATCTGTTTTATAAATCGAATCAGTATAAAACACTTGCTCACGAAAAATGTGCAAAATTGTCCAAATGGTCACCCTCCAAATCTGATTGGTGCATAGCCCAACCATGAAAACCTATGATTGGTTCAAATGGTCACCCTCCAAATCTGATTGATGCATAGCCCAACCATGAAAACTGATGATTGGTCCAAATGGCCATTGTCGAAATCTCATTGGTGCATTGCGAAACCATGAAAATCTATGATTGGTGCAAATGGCCACCCTCCAAATCTGATTGGTGCATAGCCCAACCATGAAAACCTATGATTGATCCAAATGGCCACCCCTCGAAATCTGATTGGTGTATAGCCAAATCATGAAAACCTACGATTGGTTCAAATGGCCACTTTCACAATCTTATTTGTGCATAGGAAAACCGTGAAAACTTATGATTGGCTGAAATGTGTTGTCTGAAATCTGATTGGGCGGGTTGCAGTGACTAGATTTGTTAAGAGGGGGGGGGGGGGGTGGTTATTGGGGATTGTATATTAATGAAATGGTTTAGTTAAAGGTTTTTTGTAGAACCGATGACGTTAAAGGTCAAAAGAATATTTTTTTGTTCTGTGCGAACGAACGAACGTACGAACGAAGTTACGAACATACGAACCTTGCTCGGTGTATGACCCTCCTTTCAGTAGAGGGAATATTTCGATATCTCAATCCAAGCTCAATAGAAACCTAAATTCTTTTAGAACTTTTATCAAAAAACCATACAGTTTTTATAGGTAAACAAAATATTCGATTTGGAAGGGAGGAACTCAAAAGATTGCCGCCTCGTAAGTGAAGGAATGAAGCTGGGATTCCAGGCCTGTTTCCAGGTTCTTGTCGATGGTATTCATTGATTTGACTGCAGAGTGGCGCTGTAAGAACCAAACTTTTTCATTTGATCGAATGGCTCTTGAGAATGTAACACAGATTGGTCTCTGACTACCAGTACTGCTGAAATCAAGTATAGTAATAAAAATACAAGAAGTATTCAATATAGAACTAATCAGGAAACATTAGTATCTAACATAAGTGGCTTGCTCATTGTGTTGTGTTTACGACACCACACTTGGTTTTCAGATAGTTGAAAAGAATATAATTTAGTTTCGATACTTTGCCAAACATGTAGTAGACCGGTAAGTGAATGAGATGACCTATATGTATACTCATTCTTAATATCAGAATAAAGTCCTGTCTTTCAAGAAAAAAAAAATTTGCATTGCCTTGCAACACACATATTTCGAAAGGCTAAATCAAACTACTGCAATTAAAAAAGGATTACTATATTTTAGAAATTTGTATTTAAGCGAGAAAAAAAGACACTTTCAATTTATTTGATCAGGAACCTTTCGATTCATCAAATAGTAATGCAATACTTTTGGCAAAGTTATTTCTTTATTTTATTTTTCAATTTTGAATAAATAAAAAGTAAAACTCGATTACGGGTAGGAAAATTTTCAAAGAAAACAACAAAATCAAAGTGAAAATCGCCTCGAATTTCATTTACATGAATTCGAATTAAATTCAAAGGTCAATACACGTTTGGCTCCTTGATCAACTACATATAAATTCCATTGAGAATCAAATCGTATACCAGTTCCTGATATTATTCGTGTTGTACCACTTAATAATTCACCTTGCTCGGTACCTTTCGACCATTTAACTAAACGGTAATTACCGTTATCCATAACGAATAGACTACCAGTTGTTGAATCAACAAACACAGCATGTGGTTGATATAATTGATTCAATGCTTTACCAAATCCTCGTCCGCCTGCTACAACAATACCTTTTGATGCACCAGGAGCATATTTCAGTACTTGATGATTGTATAAATCACTTACGTAGAGAGCACCATCACCAGTTTCATCAACAAAGACGCATCCTGGTAAATTCAAATCACTGGCATTTGCAATAATTTGAATTCCTTGATTATTGGGCAAATATTTCACAATACGTTGATTTGCTGTATCAGATATATATAATACATTGTTTCGATCAACATAAATACCATATGGTGTATCTAATTGATTCAATTGCGAGCCAGGTTTATCTTGAATACCAGCTACAATCGTCATTACTCCAGCTTTTGTTAATTTCTTAACTGTATGATCATTTTGATCTGCAAAATAAATATTATCATATTCATCGACGAACAAACTTGATGGTAACATATCTTTGGATGTATATAATGTTATAATTCTACCATCTTGATAATACTTTTGTAAACAGTGTTTGCCAGAATCAGCAATGATTATATTTTCTTCGCTATCAAAAGCAATATCCATGGGATCGCTTAATTGTTGATTCAGATCTACTGATTGAGTAAGACGACCAGTACCGATCACGACGAAAGGATTAGGATCCCACGTTGCTTTTGCACAAAGTGGAACTATTAAAAAAAAGAGACGAAGAACTAATGACACTAATGTTTTCTAGTAATCAAAATAATGTTGTTTTCTAGAACTCCTATATATTTTCATAGAACATTGTCAATGTAGATTTTAAGAAGAATTTTTGTGGCTCCTCTTTCCCAACTACAGGCATCCATTACTACACATCGTTCGTTCATTAGACTCCTATTTTTTTTCCATCTTTTCGTTCATAATACTACCAAAAAGCAGCATCCATACATTACTGACATGCGTCGAGTCCGAATTAACCAGACTTTGAATTATCTTGAATACGAAATCTCGAATATAAAATCTTTTCTAATCCGTTGCATTTCTGTTTCTTGTATGATTGACATTCTCCAATCCGATTAAGTGAACGACTGAAACCAGAATTCCCAGTTTGTTCTCGGTTCCAGTGCATGCCTATCCATGGGCTCATTGCAGACAATACTCATTATAAACTTTAGTGATCAAGGCAAACTAGTACTAGGCTTTCTAAAGGTGTTCAGCAAAATCGATTGAGTAGTAGTTTTGAAAAAAATTAAAATCGTTGTTGATAAATTGCTTGAAATATATAATAATGTGTTAAAATCTACTGTAGACATCGTCTTTATGAATATCAGACTTACTATTTTTCAGTTAAATATAATGATAGGGTTGATAATAATGTTAAATTAAGAAAATTGAATGGAAAAAAAATGAACAATAATAATTTCAGTTGCAAAATAGAGAAATCAGAGAAGTCCTTATTCTGGTATTTTATTACTCAGCAAAACATTCAGTCTACGAACGATCATTTACATCCAACATTCTTTATTAGTTAGATAAAGCTAGAGAACATATATGAGCTCAACATTATAGCTTCGAAGAGATTGTGTTAACAAACTTTTCACCTCTTTGTTGTTGTATGCCATAGCATGACACAAAACTGAAAGAAAAAACTAAAAGAAGTTAATTATAAATAGTTTTTGCGTACACCTACAATGTGAATAGGAAGATGATAATAGTGCTTGTATTCATTACCTTCAGTTCTATAAGACTTCTTTCTTTTCGTAGCATTTTAATATCGGAATAAATGCGTTTTCTTTGATGAATATATAGTATAAGAAATCGAATATTTTGCTAGTACCAAGGTTATTTTTATGTGGAAATATAAAGCAAATGGATTAAAAAGTGTATATGAAGGTTATAAAAAAAATAAACACGATGACGTATTTTTTTTGTTTCTTGAATGAAGTTTGTCGCGAAATAATCAAGAAGAAATTAAATCTCTTCAAACACAAAAAGCTAAATATTTTCTTATTGAATCACGTTATCATTCTAGTATATTCTAAATAATAAAATTGAAAATTCACATAACATTATATTGTTTGGAAGAAGAGAACCAACAATGTGTGCATGAATTTTGTGTAAATGTAATTCGTCGTGAAGTCAACACGATGAT
Source organism: Rotaria sp. Silwood1 (assembly GCA_905250075.1). NCBI lineage: Eukaryota > Metazoa > Rotifera > Eurotatoria > Philodinida > Philodinidae > Rotaria > Rotaria sp. Silwood1. Next base: position 48,276 of record CAJNOP010000463.1, read on the forward strand.
CGGTGAGAAAATATTTTCAAGTGCAAGAGGATTTCGATATCTCGAGAAAAAAGGCTGCTATTACTCATTAAATCGACATGATGTTCATTGAAAAGTGATAGAAATTCCCTCATGACGTCCCGTTTCCGCAAAGAGTTTTTCAACAGATGTATTTTCTTGGACGAACGGAATGGAACATACTAAAATAACAAGTGTCATGTTCTATCTATTCATCATTTTTTCACCGTTTTGTTTTGCATACACAGCTGTATATGGATAACTCGATTGAACATAAAAATCTTGTATATTTTCATTTCAGTTTTTCTTTAAATAGTTCCTTGATTTAGGGTATGGTTGTGGGGGTGTCGGGGTGTGCGTCAGCGAAACACCATATCTTACACTCACATCCACACCCTCTTATCTATTTTTCCATCCACGACACAACTCAAGCTCTTGTCATCATACTTACTTTAACTCGAATTGATTATTCATGCTGATGAAAAGTATCAACACAAAAGTCACTAAACAAAAAACAAGATCTTTTGCTAGAGCAAGTACTATAAAAAAATGTTTCTGATTTGTTAATTACACTCAACGAAATAATATTCATAAATTTTAGACTACAACCATTTGAAATACATTTTCTCGCAGCTAAAACTTAATAAATAATTGATGTTTAAAATTATGGGCACATTTTGATGTCTTGTGTTGCGGATGTGGGTGTATCTAATCTCTTCATCCACACCCACAGGTACTTACAAAGCAAAAACATCGACGTATCAATGTGGTTTTACGCATCAATTATTTATTAAATTTTTTATACTACAAGGAATTTTTTCCTTATTATAACACATAATTTTGAGTCAATTGGATGTATGTTATCTAGACAAATGACAAATGATTTCAAGTCACTCAATAAATAATTCTTTTAAACTAATCAAAACTAAATGTTTACTTATTGTTTCATTATCGATTGAATAGATTACATATACATAATTAATCAGTGCTTCAGAATTGAAGAATATCAACGTAAATGAAATGAAAAAGTCTAGAATAGTTTTTCGTAAATTCTTTCATCAGAAGAACCTATTTATTTGTTTTTAGCATAAAAGCAGAATCATTGATAATTACCATACAATGTTATCTCATTAAGCATCCGAAACTAAAAAAAAAATATCTCAACAGTTTACATCATATACTCATATTCTGACTCAATTTAGAACTTTTCATTTCAATATACGTGATCTCAATACAATCATTTATATAATTTTCCTAATGAAGAGTACTTCCACATCTTTCGGAAGCGTCTAGAGGACGACTCATCAAAACAATTTCAAATTTTCATGGCAAGTTAATCTAGACAATTACAATGAAAGATGTCCTTCCGGATACTTTCGTCTATGTGATACTGAGATCATAGGGACTGTAGTTTTCGCTGCTGTTTATTTTCAAAATGTTTTGTTTCATCAAGTTGACAACGTCTTTTTTTTATAAACACTGTTTTAGATGGATATAATTATATTTTTTTTTGTCCGCTGAATAAACAAGCCAAAACATCGAATATATATTTGTTTAGGATACATTTTGTTTTTGCGTGTGAAACAAGTTTCAATTCATTGAAACAAAATAGACAGGAGAAAACGGAGGCACTTCGGAATTTGCTTCATAAAAATTGATTTCTTCTCAAACTTTTTAATTTGTGTATTCCAAAATGTACTCAATAGACAAATACTACTCCAGACTAAAGATGTATGGGACCAGAATTGTTAGTTCTAGTTTCAATCTAGAGAAAACTGCTCCAGAATTTATTTATATTACATCGAAAATAATTCTCCGATACTTGATTTTTTTAATTTAATTAACAATTAACAGATTTTTAGATCATCTCTTATGAATTATTTTCCGATCCGTATGATTTATAAGAAAATTTGCTTAAAATCATAGAATATTTTGATGCTACACATCTCTACTTCAGTCTATATCATGACCACGAAAAACCAAAAAATGAAAAAAAAAAAATAAAGTTTTTAATCACAAAAGAAGGTGGGGTGCTCTTAAAAATTTCGAATTCAGTTATACATTCTAACAAGCATCCTATAATACCAAGTACCTATGGCATGTTGATAGCCGGAGTATTCCGTTAGGGTAACATTTACAATATAGTTAAGAGAAAATACATAGATGTGTATGTTAACGTCCATACTCGGATATATGTCAACTTTTAGATTTATTACAGAGCCAAATTACAACGTTGACATATACATATACAAAATGAATTATGGGTATTTCATGATATAATGAGAAAAATACGGATACCAAAAATATGCAGACAGCGCTTGTCCATTGAAAAATAGAATAGTCTTTCTTTCTATGTATTATTATATAAACTATATAGTCGTTTTAGTCATTGTAAAATAATCTATGTTGATGCCAGTCAATATTACTAGAATTACTCTACATCAGCTTGTAACTTTTTCTACTATTCCTTTTAACTTCTGCAAAAATGATACTGATATATAAATGCGATAGATGCCGAACTTAATATCAGATGTATTTCTTAATACATAGTTATACATGTAACATAAAGAAGAACGTTTTTTTTTTCGATCAGAGTTGATTGAGTATTGTTTTTTGCTTTAGATTTTCTTATTGTGTAATTGCAACTAATAAATATACTGTCAAAATTCTTTTTCTTCCATTAACATCTGTTGATATACAACAGACAGAATAGAAAATTATATGTAGTAACATAAGATTTGTATTATTAACCAAAGACAAGCAAAGAAATACTATTTATTATTCATATGACGGCAGAAAATATCGATAAAAATCGTTTAACTACTGATATTCGTTATCGTTTTGAATATATATCAAAATTTCTTAATTTTTCTCAAACTGATATAACAATACTTAATAAATTATCATCAATTATTCAACCTCTTATACCAGTTATTGTTGATGATGTATATAGAAAATTATTTTCATTTGATATAACAAAACAATATTTTTTATTACGTCATTCTTGTTTTGATAATTTTTTATCAACAAATCGATCGAATCTTGCTGTTAATTCTGATTTTATGGAATATCGAAAAAATATGTTAAGTAAATATTTAAAATGTATATTAACACAAAATGAATGGAATGATTCATTTCTTCAATATTTATCTCATGTTGCAAAAATTCATACAAATAAAATTGGTTCACCATTAATTCATGTCGATTTAATTCATATTACTTGTTTATGTGGATATCTAGAACAAAATCTTATTGCTATTATATTAAAATCAGAAAATCTTGATAATCAAACAAAATATGCAGGTATTATGGCAATTAATAAATTTTTTTGGATTCAAAATGATTTTTTTTCGAATGCATTATGAATAAGATTTGAATTGATTGTTTTTATTAGATTTTATTCAATAAATATTAGAGAAAAAAAAATATATATATATATATCTATATTGTAAAATTCATTTAGATTTTAATCTATTTGAAATTATATCAAAGCATTGCAATTGAATAATCAATGAGAACGCAACGTGCATTAAAATGAACTAGTAAATTTATTTTGAATATCAAAAACAAAAAAAAATACTTTGTTAATATGATAAATAGCTCGAATAATTGTTTTTCAGATTTTGTAAGAAAGTTAAATACTTTTATAAGTAGTGAAATATGACAAGAATAATATTCTTGTCAGTAGATTGGACACTAATATTTTTTGACAATCTCATTAATGTAAAATGGTAAATGTGTTTGAAATGCTTTTTTAGATTGTGATAATATGTTGTCTCCACTTTCTATTTACTTTTTTATTCTTTATGTTGATCTAAATTTTTTTCATTGACTACCTTGATGTGTTAAAATTTATCTCATAGAAAAATTATTTGAAAATCATACTTTGTAGTTCACTTAGAACGAAAAACATCAAAGTATTTCATTAGAAGATACATTCCTTGATTGGCATGTAGGTGTTGTTTGAACAGATCTAAAAACAAGTTCAAAGGTTTTAATGCTTGATTGCATAGATTTTTTTTTTTTTATTGTATATCTAATAAATTGTTTATTTTTTTACTAAATGAGGAAGAAGATAATTACTTTTGATTATTGTAGCATTGAAAACTGAGACCTAGAGCGAACATTAAAAAAAGTCACTAGTGTATTTACGACCAAAAAAATGACTTATATTGTTTATTATAATCCTGAGAGCATAGCTTGTGGAAAATATTAGAGTAATTGCGTATAGCTTTTGTTTTTTATATGACTTTGAATTCTCAAAAATATCGTTATAAAATGTACATGCTTATTAATTATAGTTATATTGAGAAGAAATATGATATTGAATCATGTATTAATTTTTCACTGTAAAAAAATTATTTATAATTATATTCTAAAAATAGATATGAACTTTGAGCACTTATTTTTCTTTTTTTCAAATTCCAATATTTCTAATACTTTATTCATAACCTTATTAAGAGTTTTTTTTTTCAGAAAGTACCAGAAGATTTACTTTCAATGTTTGTTTTTTTGTTTTTATCTTCTTTTATTCTTCTCAATCGTTCATTCTAGTATAAGCATCTTTTTTCTTTTAAATCGTATCACTAAAATAAATAAATCTGAAGAAAACCAAACAAAGTCTTTCTTCTTCTCTTTCTTTTTCTTTTTTTCTTTTTACGAATGACGGAAAGGTAAATCACGCATGAATTAGCATTAATATCATCATATGAAATATATATTTAGATGAAATAGAAAAGGAAACATGTCATTTTTTTTTCTTCTAAATATTACCATCATGATGGTTGCACACATCGACAAAACTCGACTTAATAATGATCTTCGTTATCGTTTTGATTTTGTATCAAAACTTATTGATTTTAGTCAAGATGATGTAATAACACTTAATACATTGGCACCAATTATATTTCCACTTCTTCCAGTGGCTATTGAATCAGTATATAAAAAATTATATTCATTTGATGTAACAAAACGTTTTTTTCATTTACGTAATGATGGTTTTGAAAATTTTACACCAAATAAAGATTTTGGTATAACATTAGATGTTGTTCAAACAGAATTTCGAAAAGATATGTTAACTGTTTATTTAAAACGTGTATTAACACAACATGAATGGAATGATTCATTTCTTGAATATTTATCAAGAGTTGGTCAAATACATACAACTAAAGGTGGTTCATCATCAATTAATGTTGATTATATTTTTATGAATGGTATATTTTGTTATTTAGAACAATTATTAATTGATATTATAATGAATTCAGAAAATATTGATGAAAAAACAAAACGTCATGGTATAAAAGCAATAAATAGATTTATTTGGATACAAAATGATTTACTTACAATGCATTTTTCAACAACATGGAATCATGGTAGTTCATGTCCAAGTATACCTATTGTTAAATTAACAAAATGTCTTTTTAGATAACTGTAATGATTTCTATCTACGACTATATTTTATTTTTATTTATGTTGTCTGTTTAATTAAAATATAATAAATATAATTCAAGTTATTATGTTTTTTTAAATATAGAATATTATAAAAAAATCTACTGAATTGATAATTAAACAATTTATAGATTTTTCATTTTCTTTAAAGTTTTATAAGAAATTAATATCTATTGATTGTGAAATTGAAATTTTCTTAGATAACTTTTGTTAAACCTTTGATATATTAAATGATGCGAGATCTTCTATTAAAATATTTCAAAACAGTCATATTGGGTTTTGTTTTTGGTAGTTTTACTGACAATTCTTATTTTTGTCCAATACTTCGTTAGTAAACAAATTTATTTCACATGCCTAGAATGAGAAAAAAAATCAGATAATATCATGAGAAACTGTTGACAAGAAGAATGTATATAGAGTAAATAAAATCAATATATGAGTACAATATCCAAAAATGTTGTTTCTTTTTTGTAAACAATAACATCTCTCATTGAGTACATTTAATCTTTTCAATAGCTACTGAAACAAAAAGTATTCATTTTCTTGTTATTAATCTTTATTTTAGTCAGTTGTTTATGTTGAGATTTGATTAGAATAGATGAAATTCATTCATAGTGAAACGTACCACTAGTTATGTGTGAAGGAGTCATTTATAGAAAAATAAAAAAAAAGGTTGAATATAACTTCAGTCCTTTTTTTGTGTATGTATTTCGAGAAATGCTTGTAGATCTTTTTTTTTGTGAAAAGGAATATATTCTCAGGCTCAGAAGGCTTATGAAATAAAACAAACCTCGGCGTGTCGCCTAAAGGTATATTTAGCTTCAATTATGAATACGTTTTTCTTTTAAGAAATATGTATCTGAATCTCTAGAAGAATCTGAGAGAATGAAAAGAATTTTTAATCAATACGTAACTAGATTCTAGAAAATATGTTCCTATATTCGAAAGATCTCTTCATGTGTAATTCATGTGAGGATGGATCGTGTCAATTAAAATCCTATGATTATATGAATGTCTGGGTCGTATGGAGAACCTAAGAAATTTTATAGAGTACATTGTAAAAGAGTACTAAAGTAACTTCATAGTATGTGTTCAATAAAGAAAAGCATCTTTCAATAGATTGTTCTTTCCTAGTAAGTGTTTCTCAAGATTCTGCTAACGCGGAACTATTATGGCTATATGGAGAAAAGCAAAATATTGTCCATACTGAACTGAGATATTATGATGAGTGTATTGGAAAATGACAAAAAAAAAGATGTCTTCAGTAAAACATGACTCTAAGACTTGATATTAATTAACTAAACGAGTCTGACAATTAACTGCAATATAACTGAAATTTTATTATTATCACTGCAGCTGCTCCATTTTTATCACGTTTGTTCGATTAAAAAGGATAGTCTTTGCTCATAGCAGATGAAAATATTTTTAAATTGAATAAAACAATGGCAATTAGCAAATATCGAAAATGTCTACTGAATAGATGTTGAGGAAGAATTCATACAAATTACAATCAATGTGCGTCAACCGTAAGAAAGTGCTAGTGGTAAAAATATTGAAAAAACTCTATCAAAGTTATTTTGTTAATTTTTTTCTGTCAAAGAATAACCCATTCAATATTTTGTCAATCAAAATATCTTTTCAAAAGAGTAACGTAAAATTTCTGAAATATGTTCAATCAGGGTAGCGAAATAATTCGTTTTATGAAAGTTAATCTTTTTAGAGTGCAGTACTGCTAATCAGGTCTAATTTTCGATTATGCTTTTGAATAAGTATCTTGTTAGACTTTATCGAAAATAGTAGAAACGATCTTTTAGAGAAAATCTCCAGTCAAAACATCAAAAACTGGCAAATATATTCACAAAATATTGAATGGACTATTCTTTACAGAAACAAATTAAAAAAGTAACTTTAATAGAATTTTTTCAACATTTTGACTAATGTGACACTTTCTTACGATTCATGCAAATTGAGTGTAATTTCTGTTGAATAATCACTTAAGTTTTACTCTTCAAATATATATATCCAATATTGCTCTATCTGTGAATAGACCAAAGATATAAAAAAGTAAAAATGGGATCGTTATTTATAAATATCTTTTATTTTGTGATCGATCATGATAGTTTGGAAAACCTATTAAATAAAAATATAATGATTCTTCATAATTTCATATGAATTTAGTTACTTAGTATATTTATGGCAAAATATTTCTAGATTTCAAAGCTCTCAAAGTTCTAAAAATTTCTTTCAAAATCGTTGATCATCTATTTTGTTTTTTTTCAAAAACTTTATTAATGAAAAATTATGCAAAATCAAGGGTATTAGTAAAATACGCTCTCACCCACTCTGACCGCCGTTTAATTCGAAAATAGTATCAATCGATAGAGCATAAAATTGTCCATTCACAAGACCCCACTCCGATCCATTTTCTTCAAAAAATCTTAGACAAAGGAATCAAATATCATTTTTATGAGTTCACTCTCACCCAGATCTTATTAACAGGGTGTAGGTATGGGTGTAGGTTGGGTTGGAGTGTGGATGTGGATAAGTGTGGGTGGATTTTGGATAGGGTGTGATGTGGTATGAGCATGAACGTGAAATGTGTGTAAGGTACGAGTGTAGGTGTGGATGGAAGAAGACTCATATCCACACCCAATCTCATATGGTGCAGATGTGGAAGTGTGAGATTGAGTTTCGGTTTTCGATGTGTGCGTAGTGGTTGTGGGTATCGATTTGGCCGTGGATATGGAAAGGTGTGAATGTGGGTTCGTCGTGAGTGTAAGCGAAGTGTGGATGTGGGAGTGCATATTTGTGTGTGTGGATGTGGGCCTTCTTCCATCCACACCTACACTAGTACCTTACGCACATTTCATGCTCACGCTGATACCAAATCACACCCCACCTACAGTACAAAATTCACCCCACACCCATACCTACACCCTCTTAATAAGATCTCGGTGAGAGTGAGTCAGAGTGGGTGAGAGCGTATTTTACTAATACCCCAAAATAAATGAGACGCAAGAGAAGATCCTTTTGAAAAATCTCTATCTTTGGACATAATAGAAAAGTCGAAGTATTCTATTGCGTGGAAAGGTTTATTAAAAACCTTGTAAAACGTTAAACTATGCATACTATTGTATTTTAAAGAGTTCAGATTTTCTTATTAACTTATGTAGAGAAAGATGAGAGAATTCTGACAGGATTCGCATTTTTATTAGGTATTTTTTTGATTATTCAAATTGATATCTTTTCTCAAAATTTTCATCGAAACATTAAAATGTAATACTTATAGTTTATTTATTCGATATAGTAGAATCAAACATGTTCTTATATAAAGAGTTATTCATCGTTAATATACATATTTTTCAGCATATTCTACGAAGATCTTTCAACATATCCGATATTCTATAGAACCTTCTATGTATTTATAAAAGAAATTCAGCATACATTTTTTAAACAAAATTATTTGATAATTAATTTCAAACAAAACAAGTTTTCACAACTAAAACATAATATTTATGAGAAAAAACTTGTACATTGCTAATGCATCTTCATTTATAGTTTAAAAGTTGAAAATCAAATATAAAAAAATAAGTCAATTGTTATTCTAAACAAACTTTTTACATACTATCTAGACATAGAATTAAGGAACGTTGGAATAAAAAAAATTGTTTCAAACTATTTAGGTTCGTGAGTACGTTTGATTTTTTCGTTTTTTCGTAAAATATTCAAGAATAAATTCAACGATTTGTTTTAATAAATTAGAAGAGTATCATAATTTTCTAGCATTCCATTTACAGTAAAACCTTCCTATAGTGTACACCCTTCGGACTTTTCAAAAGTGTCCACTATAAAGAGGTTATGCCTTTTCTAAAAGTCAATGTATTTTAAAACAAGAAGGCACGTTTTTCTAGATATCTGCGGAACGTTAATGTCTCAAATAACTAGGCTTAGCACGTTAGTAATTCGCTCTTCGTTTGTTTTTATCATTAAAAATAACGTCATAATTCAGACAGAATTATAAAAATAATTTTTTCCTAAGTTCGATTTTAAAAAATGTCCGCTAATTGTCATTTGTGACTGAAGACTCGAATGTGCATTTTAGGCTGCTGAGTGCACACAAAAAGCGCTTTTGTCTAAAAGATATAAATAGTTAAGCTAATCAACATAGAGACACTCTCATTTTGAAACGGGAAAAGTTACATTGATCTCATTCCTATCGCATTTTCCAAAACAGATTACACTTTGTTTCGTCAGTAATCAACGATCATGACCTGAATAAAGGTAAGAGTGAGAATGAGCTTCACTTTCACCGTTATAATCAGACTTGCTTGTTCACCTTTTATGTTTTTTGACCGTTTGAAAGTAGTTATAATGTTGTGTAAAATATATCCTCCCATCTTCATTTCGCTTCTCTCAGTATAAGTTCGACAGAACGCATTGTCCTATTATCCAATAGCTAGTTGATCAAAAAGCAGTCTGTTTTTTGAAAACGTAACGCGAGTGAGATCAATATGACTTTTCTCGTTCCAAAATGAGACAGCTTCTAGACCGATTGGCTTGTTCTTTCTGTCGTATTGAGGAAGCTATCCACAAAAATATGAAGCCTCCTCATGATTGTCAATGATTCAGACAAGATGGGCAGGCTTTCCGCCAGAGAGATATGATCAACATTTTTATATCAGCGTCAACCAGCCCTTCAACTATAAATTAGCATCTCTCCAGTTGAAAACAGGAATGTAAGAATCGATGTCAAGTAATTTAGCAGCGTTGATTGCTAACCAAGGATTTACAACACACTGTCCAAACTCTAAAGAATGGTGTCCACTATGCAGAGGTTCGATTCCAGCAAAAATCACTCTGTCGGACCGCGAAGTGTCCACTATACGGAGGTGTCCACTATGGAAGGTTTTACTGTAATTCATAATAACGAATGAATTCATAAGTCATGAGAACTAGACATTCAAATCAGTATATAAATAAACTTTTTTCAGGCTATGTTTAATTTTTTTTCGGACGTCTTGATTATTAGAGCTGTGTTTTTATTCGACAAAATGAAATAATAAGATTCGGATGTAGATAGGCTGGACTTTTGAGCACATGATTCTACGATTGGTCAATTTTACACACCACATTGTATGAGTAAAATAAGCGATTCTTCTAAGAACCATAACAACATAGTTAGATAGTGGACACAACTGCCGTCTCAATATCTGCACTATAATGAGGTCCGCTTAGCTAAAGAACGGTAGTATAAGTGTTACAAAGTCTTAAAGCGCTATAATTCAGATAAAACTTGAGCTTCATCAGCCAACACATTTTGCTGTTCATGAATATTTCTAGAAACATAATATTTTAAGAATGCAATAGATAAAGTTGTAAATAATTATTATTTCAAAAATATAATTACTGTTTTATTTTCCTTTATATTGAACGATTTTCAGGTGATTTTAAGATTAGAACAAGTCACAGAAATGAAGAAATAATGACCATGCATTATCGTGATTGAAAAGCCTTTATGTAAGTATTCACAAAAAATAATGTTTGGCACTAATACTACCGTCCATTGCAGTGTCATTAACAGCAAGCAAACATATATTTAGTGATATTGATTGGATTTTAGAAGCAGAAAGACGTCAAGTGAATCCCAAATCACTTTCTTTTTTTTTGTAGCGGTTTATGAAAGAAACTAAATAGAATATTTTTTCATATAAAGTAAAAATTTGAAAATCGTACTGTAACTGTGAAAGTATCTGTCGGATATCGATTAGCTTCGGTCTGAGCCAGATTGCAAAAAGTCATAATCATCACTCTTTTCTCTCTTCTCCTGCATTTTCGCTCTTGTATAAAAGCTTATGTTCTATATGAAATAGAAATATAGCGTAGTAAACATTTATATCGAGGGTAGCTATAACACTACTCCTCTACTTTATTATTGTTGATCATCATAAAATATACATTGCTTTGATAGTGAAATAGACCATGTTCTCTTTCGATCCAATATTCATTACACACAGCATTGCTAATATTTCAATAAAATGTTGGAAAACTTTTATTAAAGAAAGAGTATGAGAAGATGTTCTATTCCATTTTCGTTAAATTCAACTTTTAATATCTTTTTCTTCAATTGTACAAAGAAAAAAGTTGTGATTTACACACATAACTATTTATAAATTATTGACCATGTTAAATACAATTTTTTATTCAATGTATCAAATAGTTCGAGAATACTTAATTTATTTGTATAGAAAAAAAAAATACTACTAGTAAAACAAACACCAAATATTTTGGCAAATGAATGTTTTTCTTTTATTAGATCTCAAAGTTAAAAGAATGTTTAAATTTTAGGAAACATAATCATTACAGATACATATTGTATGAGAAAAATAAAAGAGAAAACTAATTATAAACTTATATTTATCAAATTTTATACAAAGTTCATTTATATTATAACATCTGTATGGTTACTTAACTAATAAAAATTATAAGTAATGACGACTAAAAAAAGAAAAAGTTGAATATAACATTTATGAAATAGCTTTTTATTTATTTAAAAATTTGAACAATAAAACACTTCTATATATTACAATATAGATGAAAATTCAGAATTGACAGTCATGAATTTCAATAATTAAATGACACTTCTATTATCATTATTAATTGTTGTCATTGAAAAAGAAAATGAAATGTTTTTTTTTCTCCGGAAATATAATCTAGTTACTCTCTATTATTAAATATTGATTGAATGTTTTAGGGTAATTTGAAATTACATCTAGTGAACTTCCTTTAAATTCATTCGTAATAGTCATTTGCTTTTACTTACATATCAAAGTACAAAAAAATACATATTTGAATAAGAAAAAAACATCATAGAAATAATTTATGGTTGATAAATTTAAATATCTCAAATCAACCATTATCTAATTGATTTTAATTAAAAACAACTGATTCTTATCTATGAAAAAATTCACAATAAAAAATAGAAGTAAACAAAATGGAGGTTCTTATATTAAACTGCACTCATTATTATAGTTATAAAGTTAGAATATGTAAAACATCACAATAGAAATGATAATTAATCTTGAAATCTGAACTATACTTTTCTTCTTATAATCTTGTCTTATGATTACTCCTTTTTATGATAAGATTATCATAATCTTCATCAATTAACTGAACTAGAAGTTCAATTATTAAGATATACTATTTAAGCTTACATCTTATATACTAAAAATATCGACTATCATTATATTTTTACATTTTATTATAATCATCGCAGATTATTCGAGAGTAATTCAGTACAATCAAGACATAGGTAAGAAAAAAAAAACACATATGATTTCGAAATGTTAATTCGTTCTTCATCATATAAGAAAATATATTATATTACATTGACATTGATTACATAGTCGTCAGAAAAAAAATTAGTTAGACTATTCCCTAGAAATTTGTTTTTGTCTAGATAAAGAGAAAAAACAATTGATCACAGATCGAAACTGCACATTTTCAAATAGTTGACATCATTTGAATATTAATATTTTATTTGCTTGTTTTCTATAACTATATTTTTTTTTTTTAGTTTGCTATAGGGAAATTATCATAGGATAAAATCATCAACTCGCATGATATAAGTACACATATGACATTAGTGAATATTACGTATGAAAGATAAATATTCTAAATATCTGTTATTCTTTTATTTCAAATATAATATTGTTATTAATGAATAATTCATTCATCTTTCTTCAATTCATAAAAGAAACAAGAAAAGTATTTTTAGATCGATTATGTACATTGTTAAAATTTTTTAAAATATGACTTTCATATTAATGTTAAACAAAAAAAAAAAATTTCAGACAATGTCTTTACACTAGGATAAATGTAGTAAATTTTGATAGATCTTAAAGATTTTATAGCTAACAAAAAAAAAAAAAAAAACTATTTCTTATATACAATTTATTAAGAAAATCAAACTATTTTTTTTTTT